>UELU01141621.1:22500-53792 GCA_900490025.1 Megastigmus dorsalis
GAAATCTGATAAACTATAATAATATGACAAGTGAAAGTGTATCATACACATTATGAACATGATGGCATACAGGTATTAATAAGCACATAACTGTTCTTTTTAATTTTATTAAACAATTTTAAACTTTAAGGTACATATATGTATTGCAATGATATCATTACAATTTATTTACATACTTAATTTTAGTTACTTAACTATCGATTTGTTTACATTTATAGTTGCTTTCGATGATATACGTTTGTCAATACAGTTATTTCTATGTTGAGAGGGAGTGCGAAGTTACGCTTACGCGTAGAGACTATAGTTTAATTCTTTGGATATTGTGCGATTCTCAATAGCTTAGGTCTTGCATTATTTATCACGTTTATATACATACATGTTTCATGAACAGTGCTAAAATTCTATTCTATTTCTCAGCTATTCAACAAACCGAACAGCACGTCCTCCATAACCAAAACGGAAAAACTCTTATATTACAAAACAATTCATTTGACGCTAAACACGCTGATCACAGCTGATTCCTCATATATATATATATATATATGTATTTCACCGTAATGTCTCAAGCACTGCGCCTCCCCCGTATATACACAAACGTCGCGCTGCACAGAACGAAAAAGCAGCGGCAGCAGCAGCAGCAGCAGCAGTAGCTTCCGAGGCTGCATGTAGGAGGAGAGAGTTAACGCACGCGGCGCTCCTGCCTCTCCCCGCGAAAGGGAAACAAAAGAAAATAAGGGAAAATCCTCGAAGCACGCGCGCGTCCTCCTCTGTGGAAATACATACATATATATGTATATATATATATATATATACGTAGCAGCAGGAGGAGTAGGAGAGCGAGAACGTCGAGGGAGTTGAGAACCCGCCGAATGCTCTCTCGCATAAAGACGCCAAAAGCCCCATAAGACTCCGCAGCGTATATACTCTCCCCCTTTTGCGGGAGCTATAGCATTTCTCTCTCTCTCTCTCTCTCTCTCTCTCTCTGCCCCCAAAAGCTCTTTCTCGGTGGTTATACGGAGCGCTATGGTATACATGCAGGAAACTGCGCGCGTGAGCTTCGGAGAGTGAGAGAGAGAGCTTGGCTCGGTGGCGCCCAAGACTTGCGAACGCGCACGCGGGAGAGAAAGTGAAACAAAGAGCCGAGAGAGAGAGAGAAAGAGCGTAGAGATATATAGAGAATTGTAGAGCAGGATAAAAAAGAGAGAGAGAAAGAGAGAGAGGACGCGACAGTGTGGGAGATTTGCTAGAGGGAAATGGATAAATGGCGGATTGCAAATAAAGTAAAAAGAGCGTGTAATGCTGAGCTGGAAAATTATATATATATATATATTGTTTTTTTTTATTTTCGCTGACACTCGCACGCATCTTAGAATGCTTACCTTGTTTGAAAATTTATTATCGCAGAGAGCTTTTCTATATATTAGGAATAAGTGCTAAAACGCATAATCGAATATAGTGTAAGCCATCGTACACATTCAATAAACTGTTCAATGATTGACGATTGCGAGACTGTATAATAAAACATCAAGCATAACTATTTTTCTTCATTCTGTGCTTGCAATTTACGATGGCACAACAGAACAACTATTATCATTATTGAAAGTATATACCGGCAATTTAATTTCAACAATTTTCCTTATATACTCGAGCCGCGCCAACTTTTTTCCAGCGTTGCTAAAGCAAAGAAAAACAAAAGGGCGGTCCTTTCGCAGCCGGGAAAAATAAAATATCTGTCCCAACAGGATAAGAGAAAAGAGGAAGAGGGAGAGAGAGAGAGAGAGAGAGAGAGGAAAAATAAGAGAGTAGCGCAATTGAGAGTGTTGCTCGGGGAAATCGATGACGCTTCTTCCTCCTAGTCTCTCCTTTGCGTATATACGTATAGGTGCCCCTATCCGGCTACAACTCTTGCGTAAATACCAGAGCTGCTGCCGAGGTCCCGGCGATCGCGCAGCAGCGGCAGTAGCAGCAGCAGCATCAGCCCCTCATATATATATACTTTTATTTCTCGTGTGTCTTGCTCTCTCGCGGCGCTCAGCACGCGCGGACTCGCTCTTTCTCCCATCCCTGTATACAATCCTCCCCCTTTATCTCTCTATCTGCCCAGGGTTTGTTTCTACTTCTTTCTCCGCGCTCCGCTCGTGCACGAGCTTCGCTATGATACAGATATCTATATATCTATATATATATATATATATATGTGTGTGCGTGTGTACAGGCGCTGAAGTTGCGCCAACCGCTTTCCGCTCGCACCCTGCAGCCTCTCGTATTTCCACTCGCCTTTTTGCTTCTCTCTTTATCATCGCGGAAAATGTGCAAATAATCCGTACTGTTTTTCATTATTGCTGTTTTTAAAAAGAATGGTCTTGTGCGAGAGAGATTTATGTGAAATGCGAAATGGATGCGGATGTATGATTATATACGAAAACGTGAATAGTTCTTTTTCACTAATCTTAGATAGCGAAATGATGAAGAACGAAAAGCTCACTAGTTGTTAACTCGATCAATCAAAAATATGTAATTAACCGCAGATAACTTTCCTACACCATCGTAGTTCCATATCAATCCTTTTTCCAACATCACCACTGAAAACTGCATCACACGAAACCGCAACAGCAATACTCAACGATCAAGCAGAAAACTCTCAATGTCATAATAACTTGCCCCGGCGAAAAAGGAGCAAAAGAAAAAAAGCAACGAGCCAACGCGCTCGCGCGGCAAATCACTCATTCCAAAGAGGCACGGACAACGTGTAATTTCGTCCAACATATAGGTAGCCATCGGCTCGATCGTCGACGTAAATTTACCGACGGCACACACACACACACACACACACACACACACACGCACGCACACTTGGCTTGTACGCGCTCATAAATTAAAACGCTCGATAATTCACCTCAATAAACACGTCGCTCGGACTGTACGACAATGCTCGCGCGCATGACACCGTATTATATATATCCCGCGCGGCACGAAAACATCCACGCATTTCGCGGGAATGGTTATAATACGAAAACGTCAATCGCATCCGCTCGAAGCTCCCTTCATCCCTAATTCTCGTGCTGGCTGCCTAATGTTTTTAACTTGTCGATATATCGGCGAGAAACGAAATTATTTGCGCATACAAATTGCTATGTTACAAGTTTGGCAAAAAGACTAGTAGTTTGAGTAAAATGATAGTGCGGAATTAGAAATTTTTTATGTTTTAATGCTCATTCAGTGGTAGTTAGGACAATAGTGCGGTTAAACTCGAGATAAATTGTAAAATTCCATGAAATAGGTAACTGAGAAAAATATTGCTTAATAACTAAATCGAAGCACTATACTTTTGCTTTGGAAGTTGGACTATTTTTAGCGAAACCTTTACAGCAATGACTGTTAGCTAGACTTTAACCAGAGTTTATCCATCATTCGTCCAGAGCTTAACCGTAGAGCTTATTCAGACTTCTACCAAGCATGTGCCAGACTAATTATATTGATGTTAGTCTGGGTCAAAAATAAAACTCTCACTGCCAAAATGTTCTCATCAACATTTCCTAAATGCTTACAAACTGTTTGAAAATATCCTTTACAAACTTGTAAAAAAGCGTTAGTCATTCCATGCATTACGTTGGGCGCTAGAAATACACGCTAAACACAGACGAGCGAACGGTAACTAAAAAATGTAAAAAGCTAAGGTGCCACCTTCGATCGTGTCGTTTACTGTACATTTACTTCTGTCCCTCTCTCCTTCCCTCTGTCTCTGTCTCTTTACACTCGCGGGTGCACGTGTCCTAACGCGCTTGGTGCGAAACAAACAAGGCCGCGCTCGCCCGTGGAATTAGGAGCGAGGCTATTTCGCAATGGCGCCCGCGGCTCTCTATGTCGCCCCCGCACATATATATATATATATATGAGCGCAGCCTCTATACACACCTATAGCCTACGCGCGAGTCTACAGCTCGTTAGATGATGACAAAGGGGTTGTGCCACGCGCGCGCGCGCTCCGGACTTTCTACGACTGGTCGACTCGTTTGGCCACTCACCGGACAATGTTCTCCTCTAGACACGGACGTGCCTCTTACACAAACCGATGCCCGCTCATGTATCCTATATCGATATTGTGTGTGTATAATGTTGCGAAGTGATCGCTGTAATGAGAGCGTGGAATAATGTGTCTGAGCTTGTACTGAATGGCCAAGAAGGTGTGTTATTAGTGCAAATGGCGAGGATGAATATTAGAGCCAGACCGACATTTCGAACGCACTTTTAAGTAAGAACCTTAACTGGGTTTTTATTTATATAAAAGTATATAGGGAAATCTTGGTATTTTTAGTATATTTATTATCAGTTTTTTTTTTCATTTCAATTCCAAATCCCTTCGATTTCATGGAACTGATTTAAAACTTATACATATATATATGAATTAAATTAAATTTCTAAATAACTATAACGTTCTTTAATAATCATTCTATACACGAATAATATACAATAATTAATAGTATATAAATCACAGATTTTGATCAGTAATTCGCAAATTTCAATCTTTATTTAACAAACTAACAATTACTTTCCTCGGAACCAAAGCAACATGTGAATTCAAGTGAGTATTCGCACGAATCTCTCCTCGCGTTATATATACCGACACCACGAAAAATCCAAAAATCCGCAGCGAATCACTACCATACGCACAAAACTCGACACGACCAAATCTCAAGAGCAACTACCCGGGATAAAAAAGAAAACTCTGAGCTAAATCGATTTTCTCGCTCGCTACCGACACACACACACACGCACACACACATACACACATATATCTTTATATATGTTTGGATAGTTTATTTTTTTCCTGTCGAGAATCTCTTGAATCTTTCGTGGACGTTGCGCTGCTGCAGGCTCCTCGTCATCCATGCTGCATCGACGGAGACACAGGGGCAGCAAGAGAAAGAAACAGAGATAGAGAGAGAGAGAGAGAGAGGTGGGGAAGGGCGACGTGGCCGATTGGCTCTCACCTACGGGGTGGTTTTTCGAGCCGAACTAGCCCGAAGAAAAGAGTAGTGGTAGTCGTGGCACACAAAACACACGCCCTTGCCCCCGAGGCTCTCCTTTCTCTCTTTTCACCGTTGCTGCTACTGCTGCTGCTGCTGCTGCTGCTGCTGCTGCACTCGGCAGAGAGAAAAGGAACGAAAGATTGCAAAGCTTATAATAGAGAAAGCAATAGTCTCCCCCTGGTCCTTTCCATGGCTCTTCTTTCAGCTCTTCTTGCTTGCTTGCTTGCTTGCGCCTCGTGTTTGACTGTGTGATGCTTCGAGATTTTGGGGATGAAAATCGTATTTGCTGATGAATGGCGTTGTATACACGGTAAAGTTAGGCTTAGAATAATATTTTCTCGATATCGAATTTTGTGGGTGAAAAACATGAATCATTTGAGTTTAATTTGATAGTCCATTGAGACAGTGGCGTATAAAACGATTAGACTTAATTATTGATAAAAATCAAACACATCCAGTTTATTTACTTGTTCTTATCTATTGCTAAAAGGAAATACTGTAAAGCTTTTTCATTTTATTACAAATATACTAATTTAAATATACTATGAATCAGTAAAATACACTATTTTCTGCTCAACAAATGTATTCCTAGCAGTTTTCCAGAACTTGTGTCTTTTCCCCAAACGACATAAATCTAGCACTGGACAAGGACATCGAGTGCAGCTGAACATACACGAACGTGTGCATTTCCATTTTAATATGGGATCATAATCGGACCTACTTGATTTTATTCAACAATATTCATCACGAAACCTGTTGAATGCGCGGCTCATCCAAATATCCATAATTGGGTAGCAGCGGATAAAGAATTAAAAGACGCCTGGACATCGCAAGGGTATACAAAAACAGAACGAAAAGGCTGACGCACACCCACCGAGACAAACTCAGCAAGTGGTATCCAAGAGTATTTCCCCCTACCCAGTCGACTTTTAATTGCGTTGTAAACATAAACAAGTTTATAACTTCCTCCGCACAAGCCGCGCGCGGCCGCAAGGGAGCAAATAAAAAGTGTACTCCAAGGGCCGCGAGCTACGCGCGGCGGCTGCGACTGCGACGACTGCAGACCGACGTCCGCTCTCGCGCCCTTAATCGAGAGTAAATATTTGAATCGGCGTGCCACGGACGAGCCCTACTACGACGAAACAAAAATATACGATCGCCTAGGGGTTCATTGTGTCCGAGGGAGCGCGCGTATGCAACGTATATTACACGCATCTCGCAAGAAAAAGATTTCCGCGGAATAAGGTAACATCTCGCGCTTACGAACAAAATTCGATATTCGGGAGCGAGACCAGATTTCACGACTCTCCCCTGTTAGTCGAAGAATCGAAAGTGTCGACCATTATTATATACGATTGTGAGAGAGCGAGGGAGCAAGAGGAGAAAGAGAGGAAAACGCGCGTTTGCGGTTTGGAATACCGTGAATTCACGAAAGAATTGAGAAAAACCAGTGAGAGAGAGTGAGGATATTTGATCCTACGCCTATCGGATAGAGAAATGGTGGCGAGAGGTGGTATGGAGAGGGGAAGGGCCCGAATGCCGCTGCAGTTTCGCGGAACACAATGGGCGAATAGAAAGGGAGAGATATACTCGCCTCTGCGTGTATATATAGATATACGCACTTGTATATATATATAGTTGAAGAAAGGAAAAAAAAGGAACGATAGAATCGAATTCAATGAACCGCGATGGTTTTGGTAGCGAGGAAATTGGTTGCTGGGGGATATAGGATGGTTTTACGAATTTTGGAGAGAGAGAGAGAGAGTCCCGATTTACAGGCTTGAAACTATGGTCGTTTCCCCGAACACTCGCGAGTGTGAATAAACTTTCTTTGTCGCTGGAATTGTTTTTTCTTTTCTTTATTTCTTTCTTTATATTTTCTCGGTAAGCTCTGAGAAAAAAGATCCTCTCGTATAATAAAAACCTGTGTGCATCGATTAACAGTTTCCCCTAGTTATCGAAATAATGGCTCGATTTTTACACCGTAAATGACTTTTTTCTCCTTTAAGAGTAGAAAATCGTTCTTTTAGAATTCAATAGTTGAAGCCAAATTTAAAACGTTATTGCAAGAGGTAACTCGGTCATGTGCACAAATCAAATTTGCATGACATTCGAAAAGAAAATCTCATTTTCCATAGGCTGAATTTCACGTTCAACGATTTACACATCGATAACCAAGTTTATATAAAAGTTTATAGCTAACCATAGTCAGTAACGACTGTAAACGACTCTATAGAGTAGTCGTCATTGTTTTTACAAAAATAAAAGAAAAAGTTCCGGAGCATAAACAACCACTTGATAAGGTGTGCAGGCGAAAGAAAGAACGCAAAAGAGCCTCGACTTCTATAGACGAAGCGGCGTAAATTTGCACTGTGTAGTACACGCACACCCACACGTGTTGAGTAATCATACTATTATTATTTAAGTGGCCATCGGCTAGCTACTCGTGCGCTTCGCATTTCTAGGACGAGCTTGTATATTTAATTTATCTCTCTCTCTCTCTCTCTCTCTCTCTCTCTCTCTCTCTGTTTCTCGCTCGTCGTACACGTCAACTCTCCGCTAGCTGCAACCTAATTTTTACTCGATGAGCTTCTCTCTCGCTTATCGGTACGATACATTAGGTTTAATAGTCTATTCTCTGCGATACTCGACGTTATACACATTATATACGCAGGCTTTAAAGTTTTGTGTGTAAAACCGTCGATGATGATTGTTCTCGAGACTAGTGTCTATAGACTTTTTTCCCTTCATCAGTGACTTGTCAATGCTGTTCACAGAAAACCAACAGTGTTTTGGAGAACAAATTATTGTGCAATATTGCACTTTTGCACATTATCTTTCAATAATTCTTTTAAAGTATTTAAAAGAAAAAAATAAATAAGCCTTTCTGTACGACAATTTACAACACCTGAAAATCACAAATTAATCGTTTTGAGTTCGTAGAAAAGATGTGTATTGTGTTTTTTCTTCACCGTGTAAATGTGTTATTTTTATTCAAAAACTCGCTGCTTCAGATAAAAATTATTCATTAATAATGTAAGAGGTATTATTTATTTTTGCAGATAATTCACAAGTAATATATCTAGGCAGAATTGGAGGGTAATAAAGTTCCAAGATGCAAAAATGATTTACCGCATTAGCGAAGGTCTGCGTGTCTTGCAAAGGACTATCGATTTGAGTACTTAAGTTTTTCTGCTATTAGACAACGAAAGTATAAGTTGCGGGTGCAAGCTTTTTGACACATTTCGTATATATGTGTGTGTACACAAGAGTAATAAGTCGATGTTTCTCGTTAGCATGGATAGTTTAAATGTATACAGTATATATTGATAGGAACGACTCATATTAAAGTGCAAGTCGTGAAGGATGTACTTGGATAACTGTCCCAATTACTGCGATATCATCATGGCTATGTTCTCTTAAAGATAAAACTCTTCAACGTATTTCGACAATTAAAAATATTTCAACCATAAAAACTAACTCATATTTTAATAAATTAATAATATTAGAAAAACTATGCAAAAAGCGTAGATTGTATGCATTATTACGGATCGAGCAGATGTGAATAGCAGAAGACACAATTACTGTATACATATTACAGTGGATATATTTATCTTGAATCGTAAAAGAAATCTCACATAAATGTACTACGACTGATAAACATGACAAAATTCATTTAATGTGAAAGCAAATAGCATTCAAAAATATATAAATTTTAATACCATTTGTATTTCCCAAATGCAAATTAGTTTCGGGATTAGGTGCGATGCACTGCTGGAATAGGTACATCAAATTCAACATTGGAATGTACCAAATACTGCTTATAAATATACCTTCAACAGTAGAAAAATAATTTATTTTTTTTTTGTTTTAAACTGTTTTTTATATACCGCAATAATACGGACGACCGCAGTAATTGGGAGTTTTACCCTATACTTTATACCGAGCATTAGAATGAAAGTTTTATACTAAGGGCTGAATTTTTAATGTTACTTCGGGGACTGATATACAGGCAGCTTATTAAAATGTCTGCAGTTATAAGATAATCGCAAAAGAATGCGGGCGTGCGGTGCGGAAAAAGTTTCTGCTTCGTTAATGCAATTGGCATGAGATTCAGTTACTGCTTAATTTTTTTTTATGGAGTATGGGGATGTTTATAAATCATCAGCGCGACAAAGCCTGCGTCTATAGGAAAACATTATGTATAGTTTCTTTATATTACGAAACCTTGTACATGTATTACCGTTTATTATTAGAAAATTCTTATTGTTTTTCGAATAACAGCTTTTAAATTATTATTTAATTCTAATTTCATATATGTTCTAAGTTATCGATCCAATGGAAATTTTAATGCTTTATTGAAAAATTTGAAACTGCTGTTTGAAAATCAATTTATACCTTCATAAATTCACAAAACTGTACCCAATTAGCGAATGAAATTACTGACAAAAGTAACGTAAGATACAACTCACGACTATATACAAATCCACGAAAAGAAAAGCAGTGAGCGGCCATTAACTGAGACATTGAGAGTGAGCGAAAAGACGTTTGCTCTCTCTCTCCCGGTTACTAGAACCTCGTTAATTCGAAGGGTCGCGATCGATGCCCGAATGGTATAGGAGCATTACACATCGCATCAGCAGCAGCAGTAGTAGCAGTCAGTCACACATACAAACACACGGGAGAAAGAGAGAGAGAGAGAGAGAGAGAGAGAGAGAGAGAGAGAGCGAGAGAGCGTAGAAAAAATCTCTGGCTCTCACTCGTCGCCGGGCTTTACACACATATCGTATTTGCGCGAACGCTTGCAGCTGCACACCCCCGATGCTGCAATCCAAACACACACATTCTCTCTCTCTCTCTTTGCCGACATCTGTACATCTGGTTGGAGCCTGTAACGGAACACCGCTTAATAGCATTAGAAATATATACGCGGGCACGATATAGACAGAATGGCACAGTGGCGTTGCGTTATAGCGCGCTTCGAGACACTCGATCGACCAAATCGCGTTGTTATTTGGAGGGGAAAGCTTTGCCCGGGATTAGAACCTACACCACGTATATATAATACACATACACACAAACACACACATATATATATATATATATATATGTATACATACAAGCCACAGACTAAACGACGCCGTCCGGGCGATTGTCGAGCCCTTCGAGATGCCTTCGAGCTCTTCTCCAATTGTCTATATATACATATATATACGTATACGCCTCCGCGCGCGTGGTTGTGCTGCTTGTCCTGCACACACACACACACACACACACACACCATACATGTCGGTTTCTCTCGGAGGATTATCCTCTGTATACCCGATACGGCCTCGAGTGTTCGTTGCGTGTCGCTCGCTCCTGTTTGTTTACGCAATTTCACTTGATTTTATTCTATTAATCTCTAATATACAGTCGATGTTCCCCCCTTCTCCCTTAGCTCTTGCAGCGCAAAGCCCAGGGGGGGGGGCTCTTGTCTTGTTTACTTGTGTGTACATATATATATATATATATGCACGCGGCGATGAACATTCACAGCACTTGCAATTGATGAGATCTAATCGGGCGGTCTTATTATTATACGTTATCCTGCGGAGATTCGAGGTATGGCGCGTAAACAACGTAATTCTGTTTATGCAATAGGAGGAAGAGCGTGTTCTGATCAATTTTCACATATACTGTCTGCAAATACAGTTGATAAAACGACGGGTGTTACAAGCTTCTTACTTTGATTGATGTACACAAATAAAATAGTAAAGAAATAGTATCATACGTTTGGTAATTGCAATTTGTTAGATAATACGGTGTTGAATGAATTATAAACAGAGTGCAGGATATTTATTCCGTTTTTCACAGTTAATTAACCTGCACACACACTCGCACACACACACACACACCGATATACCCATGTATCATTACCGTTACTACAGTGTACAAGTGCAAATTATTGGCAACTTCGCTCGCATATATTTATAGCCTTCGTGGAAGTTAAAGGACATCACATTCCCAGGGTCGCGAAGTCGCGAAGAAAAGGCTCCGCGTCGATACGACGCGCGTCTCACCATAATAATTGTCGATGTGTAGGACGCAAACGGAATACGATGCGGGCGCGCAAGTAGTCTTTCTCCGCGAGCAGCAGCTCTACTATAAATAATACGAAAGAGAGAGAGATACTGCCACCCCCGCGAGTGAGAGAGAGTCTCGAGTGCCGGCATTACTCATTTTAATTATCGGCTATATGTCGTGTGTCGTATATATATTGTACGCGAACGGAAGCCATCGAGGGTGAAATTATTGTGCAATTTCAGAGCCAAGACGCGCTGGGATAGTCCCGTGCATGGTTAACTTCCACGGCTAAGAGTGGGAGGCACTCGCACACACACACACACACACACACGTACGTGGAGAGAGAGAGAGAGAGAGAGAGAGAGAGAGAGAGAGAGAGAGAAAGAGAGCGTGGCGTGTCTGTTTCACTTAACGGACGCAGGAAAATTTGTTGGAATGGAAAGTATATTAAGAGGGTGGCGGTGGGGAGCTCTGTTGAAATAAATTCTGTTTGTCGAAACGGCGCGCGCGCTCCCGGCATATTTGGCTTTTGTTTTATGCACGGGACTATGGGGTGTTATATTTGTTCATTGGGTTATATATAACGAAATCAAGGTTATTTCTTTTTACGACTTGGTCGATGGGTATGGAGTTTTTACCGATGGTTAATTTGGAAAAGTTAGCTCGGCGATGGTGGCAAATACGTTATAGTGCTATACGTGGAATAAGATGATAATTTTGTCATTGGAGTGAGAGCCTTGGTATGTTGGCTTAATAGTGACGGATATAAAATTAATTTAAAGCGTATGCAATGTACGTCTGCGCATATATACACTCGAATAACAGAATAAAAAGAGAAAGAGAATTTTGACGTTGCACATTTATTATACGCAAAAGCCCGGTAGGGACTAAAGAAGGGAAAGGTGGAGGGCGAGCATCGCGGCTAAAGTTTTACCGCGGGTGCTTCTGCATTACTGATAAAGGCACTAATACAGCGTCGTATATACGCATGCGGCCACTCGTACATTAGTGATGAATTTGAAAATAAGCTGCGATGCGCACGCTCAATATATACAGATACAGCGACATTAACATTCCGAATCACGAGTCCCGAACGAGGGTAAAGAGATCGAAGGGGAGGAAATATGGGTATGAGCAATTGTCGAACGGAAGAAACTACGTTTTACTTTTTTAAATTCGAGTACGGTGTATATAATTTTCTGCCCCGCTGAAGCTTCTGCGTCTTTAAAGGCTCAACCTCAGTACGACGCGTACACGGAAAGTTTGCGACGCTTTTATTTTTGAGGTTTATTAAAATTATAAAGCTTACCTCCATCAGGGATATAAAGTGGTGAGTTGTAAGTGCGGAAAAAAGGATTGAGCTCGACATTTCCTTCATTGTTCGAATTAAATGCATTTAGTAGTTTTCTTTTTTAAATTTTTGCTGCGTATAAAGTTTTTGTTGACAATAAAATTGTAATAAAAATAAAAATTCATGCTCTAAATAAATTCCTAACAATATTCACATTTATAGTTCGTAAAAGTAATGTATTTTTTTCGATTATTGTAAAAAAAATGATCCGTTACTATTTATATATACATAAAAAAAGGAGGAAATGTTCAAAAGGTTGGTAAAACGCAACCATCATGCTTTTAAAGTACGTCTGCCATTCAAAAGGCAAGTCTTACAAAATCACACTTAATTCCCTATTCTTGACTAACAAGCGACAAGTTGTGAAAGAGAAAAATTGAGGCCCTGCAATTATACGCCGCGATGCAATAATGTCAACATAAAAGCATCCGACGCTCTCTGAAATTAGGAGGAAAAAAAAGAAGCAGAATAGAAGTCAGGAGAGAGAAGAGAACGAACAAAAAGAAAAATGCTGAACAAAATTCGTCTCTTTGCTATATGGCGTCCGAGAGGAAACGTCGCCAGGCCGTATATATATACACACTCTTTTAAAAGTCCATAAACGCACTCGAACTTTGTGCAAAATCAATAATGCATTACCGCTATTAAACTCGCGCTGCCGCACAAAAGAGCGGAAAAAGACCGCGACGAAGAAGGAAGAGGAAAAAAAAATACAAAAACTCAGGCCGCAGCCTCTATACACGTATATATATCAACCACATTCATATCATCTATACCTATATATATATATATACCTCGTTCTTCATCATCTCGTTAAGTACGTATCGACGATGCACATACACGCACACACACACACACACACACACACACACGAACCACCACCCTAGTGCATAATACATGCACGAGCCGAAGAAGAGAAAGAAGACGAGTAGGGAGGAGGCAGAAAAAAGAGCGGCATCGGACAAGCGCTGCACGTTACATACCCCCGTTTAAATCGTATATATATGTATATGTATACTCTCCCCGTCCTTCTCCTCCTCCTCCACCGAGTTTTCCATTTCCGCCTCTTCTTAGGCGATGCGGCGGCGCTCCTGCGGCTGAGAAACGGCGCAGGTTAATTAATGGATCGGCACGCGAAAAAAAGCAAGAGACAGGAGAGCGAGAGAGAGAGAGAGAGAGATAGCGCGAATAGAGTCCAATGGGATCTAACCCTCTCGATTTCCGCTCTCTCTCTCTTTCTCTCTGTGCGCCCTCGAGATTCGATGGAGTGAGATAGAGAGAGAGAAAGAGAGAGAGAGAGAAGAGGAGAAAGGGGAAGGAGAGTACGAGAGAGAGAGTCTTAGCTTAAACCGAGGCGAGGAAAGCAAGTCTCTATTGTGAATCTGTTGTTTTGTCCCGTCAGTCCTTGGAGCGGCAAAAGAGAGGGAGAGAGAGAGAAAGAGAGAGAGGAAAGAGAGTAGTGAGGGACAAAAAGAGAAAAGAATTCAATGTGATATCTGCGGTTCTCTCACTCTCTCTTGCTTTAATTTTCTACGTGATTAATTTTTATCGCTGAGTGTTTTTCGTACAGCCTTCAGTGTCTCTGCAATATTTTTTATCTCATAATCAATACTTTTCTATAAATTTAAGTTAATTATAATTTAAGTTTGGTTTAAAAATGTTGAAGTTTAAATTTTATTTAATCACTAAACGATGAAAGTTATAACGTAATTCATTATTACGCACATTGACTAGATCACGCCTAATGTCATTATACTACTGATATTTTTATATTTTACTTACAAGCAGTAACAATAATTAATTGAACCTCGAATTGAGCAGGTAAAGACACGTATATATGATTACTGTTTCTTTCAGAACTCAGAAAAAGTAGCTAGTCAGAAAATCAACAACTAGTGGCTATTCTGAATTTGGTCACTGCAACAATTAAATTATTAAGACTAATAAGCTTTCTTCATATCAGTAAGAGGTAGGTAGGTAACAGTAAGGTTTTTGTTATATAGGAATTCGCTGATTAGTTTTACTAAGAACTTTGTATCTTCAATTAACTATTTTCTTCCCTATGTAAAATAACAACATGAAGAATTATTGCGTGTTTGACTTTATTTTTTTTCTTGTAATTATGTGCTTTAATAATCTCAGTGTTATCTTTCTCTTTTTAATCTTTTTGAAAAATCATCTTAGAAGCTAATAATATATCTATATCTTGAACACGCTTTTTTTTTCTTTCAACTTTAAGTTACTAGAAATTGTATAAATATAAAATTTTATTCTAAAACCTTGCTTAAAGTGTAAATTAAACTGAAATGAAAGAACAAAAAATCTTTGGTATTATATCCTTGCGGGGTAGAATCAATTTTCACGAAAGAAGAACCAGAAAAGTTGAGATAAAACCTTTTTGAGCTGTAAAGTTGAAATAAGAACCTTTTAGGCCTGAGAAGTTGCGACAGAATCATAATGACTCGAAAATTTAAGATATAAGCCCTTTTTAAGTATAAATAGAAAATCACCATACCATTTTTTCAACCAACCAGTTCAAAAGTTATATATGCCACGTGGAATCAAATTAATTGCCATCAGGAAAATGTAATCATCGGATCAACAATGAATACCCTAGACTTTCGTGACGAATATCAGCCTTCACTGAACCGCCTCCTAAATAAAAAAACAATAATTGTCAAATTACATCAACAGGATATTTCATTCCCCTCTTACAAGCCATATCTCAAGAATATCTTTTTACCACTTGCCAAATCGACCAGCCTCCAATACATAGCCTTATAAAAAAAAAAAAAATCATCTCGATGCTATAAGGACACCGCGATCTAACCTCAACAAGTGCTCGCCACCCATTGAAAACTTGCATCAACGCATTCATCAAACAAAGAAGCCGCATTATTACCCATATACATACGCATGTAGACGATTCGAATGCGCGCGTGGTGTTCCGTTGGATCGTCGTCTCGTGCGAAAACGCACCAGCAGCAACAACTTGACGCGCGGAAACGCTCGTCTCGTCGTCGGCTCCCTTTTACAAGACCCAACGCCGCCGCCGCCGCCGCCGCAAAGGAAGAAGAAGAACAAGACGACGAAAGGGAAAAAGAAAGAGAGAAAGGGAGTGGGAGAGGGAGGGAGGGGGTCGAGCTGGCTAAAGATATTGAAATCGAGCGGCTGAAAAATGGGGATCGCGAGATATATAACTACTATATACTCGTGGTCTCGTGCTTATAGCGGCTGCGGCGGCGGCGGCGGCGGCGGCGGCAGTCTCCACTCCGCTATACACGTATACCCTATTTATGCACGCAAGAGAGAGGGTTGCGGAGGCAACGGGGTAATCCGAGCTCGTGCAACGTGACGTCCTAGAAAGCACTTCGATGAGACAATAATTAGGCTGGTTCCCCGTGCATAATGTATATAAAGGCTCTACCTCGTCGGCGCGGCGCGACAGAGGCTTAGTCCTCTCTCTCTCTCTTTCTCTCTCCTTTTTGTTCTTTTCTCTCTCTCTCTCTCTCTTGGTCGCTACCTAGAAGAAAGAGAGTATAATGCTGCTGCTGCTGCTGCTGCTGCTCGACTCCTCTTTCCTCCTGCGCGAGCGGCTTCTCTTTCTTCCCTATATATCCTGCGACGCTCCGATGTGTAGGTGCACGTACGCGTTCTCTCTCTCTCTCTCTCTCTCTCTCTCTCACTCTTGCCGCCTTTATTTTCGGAACTCTATATAAGCAACCCTTTTCAGCAGTTGCGCGCATTCACTATATACATCGTGTGTGTGTGTGTGTGCGTGTGTGTGTGAGTGTGCACGTTTTGTTACGCGGAGCCGCGCACGCGACGGATACTGAATTTTTAATTGTGAATGCTCATATGGTCGAGTGCTGCAGTGGAAAATTAGCAGAACGTGATGTTTCCTTGTTTTTTTTTGTTGCACGATTTAGAAGTGATCCGCTGCTGCTCTGTTGTGTATATCGCTATTTTACATTATTAATAGTGATGATGAAAACTTTAAATTTATATGGATACATGCTATTCACCAGCGATAGATTGAAGGGAAAAATTCAAATAAATTACATTCAAATCTGGAACATAAATGTCCTCTTGACTAAAAGACACTTTGTACGTTGCTGAGTAAATTTTAACTTTTTCAAATTTATAATTGAAAAATGTAAACAATTTTTCGTGCAAGTGCACCGAATATTTTCCGTAAACTTTTATTTCGCCATTCGGGATAAATCAGCTGATTATAATTTACATATTTAAACTTTTATACCGATATTATATCGATGCACAAATAACAAGCTCAATGATTCTCTTTATAGACGCAGAAACAGCATTTGTATATAACGAACGGATATATGATGCTATGCGGGGGAGGCTAAAGTCACTGCAGGGATGCACCAGTCCGTTCTGGGGTGCATCGACTATTTGTGGCTAAAGTGCAACGCACCAACGTACATCAGTCTCTCAACGCGCAGCACAACGCGCGCCAATGAATAATGTAGCAGCGCCTTCATTTTACTGATCTACATACAAGATTCTATAACAAGTTGGTCAACTATCGAATTAGGACACATCTATGGACGCCAAGAGCTCTCGACACGCTGTTTATTTCTTACTTTCTGATGCCTCCGTCTTGCACGACTGCAATTGCAGATTCCCTTATGAAAATCGAAAAGAACTGTGCCAAATTATACAAGCTTTGTTACTTGGCTAAGTATATCGTGTCAACTAATCCACGTGCAAATAATGTAAGCCTGTAAGCTTAAACCGCTAAAAGCACACTAAAGAAAAGTCGCGAAAATCTCCTGTTCCAATTTTTGAAATGAGCGCGCGAAGCCTGCTAAAAACCCTAATGCGAGCCTAATCTAATAGTACGCCGCAGAGAGAGAGAGAGAGAGAGAGAGAGAGAGAGAGAGTCGCCTCGCGCAAATAAGAAGATTAACAAACGGCTAAAGTAAAGGAGGGATGGGGGGAGAGGGAAAAGCGCGTGCACGTCGAAGAAGACAATAAAAGAAGACCAATAGAGAGGAGCTCTGTATAGCATAGGATGGAGATTAGGGGTGCAAAAAAGATGAGAGCAGAAAATGTGGACGAAAAAAGAGGAGTCAAGTGGCTTGGAGAGGAGGCGGCGCTCCGCTGACGCCCGGAACAAACACAGACGCGCCGAAATACGGCCCAGACACACATAGAGAGAGAGAGAGAGAGAGAGAGAGAGAGAGAAAAGTAAAATAAGAAAAAGACAAAAAGAGAGGAGGCAAAAAAGGAGCGAGGGCAGTCGCCCGGCGGCGCCTTCGCGGCGCCACCCCACGTTAGCGAATCTCCTCTCTCTCTCTCTCTCCCTCCCTCGCTTGCTCCTTTCGCCAGCAGCAGCAGCAGCTTTCCTCTCCACCGAGAATGAGAGAGAGCGAGAGAGAGGAGGAGATATTCCTATGTATACGGAGAAGCCGATATATCGAGCGGAACGCGGGCTCTTTTTACCCGCGTGAAAACGACGAAGACGACGGAGAGGAGGACTACGACGACGACGACGACGACGACGAGGAGATGATCGCGCCCGAGCGAGCGAAGCTCAAGACTCCACACTGGCAAACAAATCGCTTTATGCGCCGCGCGAGAGACGTTGGCAGAAAGAGATAGGAAGAGGGAGAAAGAGAGAGCGATCGACTTTTCGCGCTCGCCTCTTTTTTCGCCTTCCAAAAGCCGAGCGACGATGTTTTTCTTGCTTTTGCGCGTGTGCGAGCCAGCCGGAAAATAGAGAGCGGGATTCTCTCTCGCTCTCTCTTTTTTTTTTGCTTCCTCCTCTCTTTTCGTCTGGGGTGAATGGATGAAATATTATTGTGTGGACACGAGAGGTATTTTTAATTTTGTGCGATGTTTTGCGATTTTCTAGGAAGCTTCTTTTTTATAGATAGAAAAATACTTGTTTATTGAGATTATTGCTATTTATAATTTCAATAATATATTTTTATGAAAGAAACTGATCAGTTTTGAAAGTACATATAGAATTTCGAATTTGGGTAATACTTTCAATATTTTAATTACTATGCACTGTAATTATTTTCTGCCATTGTAGATATTACAACACTTTAAGGGGACTTTTACTTTCTAAATTGAAAGAAAAATAGACAACTCTTTTAAATATTAAAAAAGAAAAACTATTTTATTCATAATTATAATTTTTTCACACATTGTTAACAATGTTTTAAGGTGTACAAAAAAATTATTTTTTGGCACTTTTAATTACTTTTTACCACTGCAGAGGGCGTCTTCTAAAAGATGCATTTTAATTTGCGGGACAATTTTCTGCCTTCCTGTAACAAATTTATTTAAAATTGCAACGCGATTCAATGCATGAGACTTGAAACTAAACAATAAACCTTTAAAAAGCTAATATTTTATATTTCTATGGCCTTTACACGCGATTTTATAAAAAGTTCGAAAAAACGCCTGTTTTGGGGATGAATTTACCCCTGTACTAAAAAGGTGGGGTGGTTTTTTTAACTTTTTAGAGGTTTATTTACTAGTTGTTTGTATAAAGTATCAAAAAAATTTTGGTTTACTGAGATTGGCTTAGTAGATTTTGAGAACGTCTTCCAGATTTGAAAAACGTGATTTCGAGAAAAACGCGTTTAAAGTTTCTTTACTATAACTCTGTCTTACGTAGGTACCATTATAAATACAGCCATAGCTTTCTTTATATTTCGAATTTATTAATAAAATTTTAGGGCAGTATTTCTATGATACTAAGGAACATTTTTACGTAAAAAAAAAAATGATATAAATTATCATATTCTTTGGGCAATTACACCCTGCAATAAATTTTATACCCCTTTTACACAAGTTGAACTTCTTAAATGAATATAAGTAGATATTGAAATATTTATCTTACTTCGACTATTAAGCTAACTTCAAAATCTGTATAGTTCTGCTCATGTTCTGTATTCTAAATCTGAAAATTAGAAAAGTTATCGGTATGCTAAGGACTTAGTTTTCATATTTCCTGTAATTTTGTACGTATGGTACAGGTTTTATTACATTACTTAGTGTATTAAATAACCCATAAAGTATATAATTGCAAAATTCATAAAATATTACGCGAGCTCTCCGAATTTGAATCAGTGTAAATCCGATCATTGCATTGAAAATTAATGTATATGAACTGTTTTTTGAGTGAAATTTCAGAACCTTACCTGAAAAGGTAGTGAAAATGCACTAATTTTCAATGAAGTGGCCTGATTCTTACTGATTTAAATGTAGAGAATGAATTTATTTATTGGAATGATACATCCTTAAAACTATTATTTAAAACATCAAAATTACACACTGTAAAAGTATCAAATAAAAGTATTTATATTGTCAGTTTACTCACACGGATAAATTTACTAATAAACAAATTTAATTCGATGGCCGTTACTTCAACATTTGTATATCATTCTCAGTGCAAATAATTAAAATCGCCACACATACACACATGGGTGCGCGCGCTTAACCAATATTTATTGCGAAATAAAATGATTAAATATATATACCAGAAGAGCTAGAACGGGGAGGTAAAAATTTGCACACGCACAATGTAGCAGAGCGATAAACACATTGGTGCCCACGCGATATCTATATATGTATTTACGCGCGATTTTCGGCGCGCAACAAACAACGCGAGAACCTATTTTTTCCGCCCCTTAGCCGCCGCTTTACCACCCCTCAGGGCTCTCGCGTTTTATTTATATCCGGCTATTTTTCAATCTCTCACTCGCTTTGGCTACTGGCGGTGCTCTGCCTTGCACTGGTGCGTATGTGTGTGTGTGTTGTTTCGCAAACGGGCCAATCGATTTCGCCGCTGAATTTTCAACACCCTCGTCCCTCTGCAGCGACTAGTTTTTTTGTTCCTCTGTTTCCTCTGTCTCTCTCTCTCTCTCTCTCTCTCTCTTGCGCACTGCACTGCACCCCCGCCACCCTCTCGACACAGTATTCCGTCAATTGTTCGGTAGCTCCTCTCTCTCCTCTGGCCATCGATTCTTCTCTCCCATTTTTGTTACCCTCGATGTGTTTCCGACTCTCGACGCGAAACTCTCGCGAGAGAGAGAGAGAGAGAGAGAGAGAGAGAGAGAATCGCGTATGGGCGGGATACCGCGTAGCCGCCTCTTCGCTGCATCCCCAATTGTTTCATCCGATCGTTACAATGTTCGCGAGTGCAGCCTCCATTAAAGTGCCTAATTGGTTTGTCGCTACTCGTTGCGGCTTTCCTGTTCTCGTACGCTCTTTTGCTCTTTAGCCTCATTTACCCTTTTTCGACTTGCGCGTATATACCTACCGTTACATTATCTATATACATATATGCTATTTTTGAAGTCGCCTTTTTTGCAAGCTGCGTGCAAAGTTTTTGAGAGGTGCACAATATGCCGTCGATTGTCCATCTGCGACGTTACGTAATTATGATGATGCTCTCATTAGAAAAATTGACTAGGTGGATTTTGGTTTCGTGCGGTGCAGTTGGTGTGTCGAAGTTGAGGAAATTTTTTATAAAATTGACTTACAGACTAGGTCACATCTTTTAAATTTTGGCAAATTCTATTTGGTCTTTGCTCGCACTGTAAATGTTTCGGTAGATATCTTGCATCGGATTAAATATGTTGTTGCGGACGGATATCTTAGTTATATTCGTATTAGTTAATAGTAACAGAATATCCTTGGTTTAAATATTCATCTTGGCTCAATTATCTATCTAAACATAGATGCATTGCCTATAAAATAATTAAAAATCGTTGTGAAGCAGATGTTTGATATTATATTAATTAGATACCGTTCGACAGTTTTTCTTTTAATTTTTCTTTACGACGTGTTCTCGGACGAAAATTTGTGAATTTCACTATGACGGATAAAATCTATTTCATCTCTATGTTAAACTTATAAAAGTTTAGACCTGAAGAAGACAATTGAGCTTACCCAAGCACCGTTAGGATAATTATTATTAATAATAAGACTCATTGTTGTTTATTGACCTTTCCCTGCACATAATATTCATAATATTTGAGAACCATTATAATAAACCATCAACTTGTTTGTCGACTTTTTGATGGATCAGCATCATCATCAACATCAGAACTTTAACAATATTCATAGTATTGCAACTGTAGTCAAATTCTCTCTTGTGAGGCATAAGTTTTAAATTTATTTTTAGTTTCGCGAACTTTACCGGGAAAATCATTTTTAAGTTGAAAAGTATTTTTACCCTGTTATATATTGTTCTATGTTATACCTATCAATTAAAAAAATAGAAACAGATATAAGATTAACCTTTATTAGTGGATCAGAATTTCAACTACGAATTAGGCAAGGTTTATAAAACAAGATCTTTTGAAGTACACAGCTGTACGAAGTTCTAAATAGACCGCAGTCTCACAAAATATCCAATTCTTTCACCTCCACATTTACACACACTTTTACTTATCCTCGACTTGAAATATTTTGTCCAGAAATCCCAAGTTATATTTATCCAATGTTGTATACATAGATCGCAGCTCGAGTCCAACAGCAACAGAATGCGTATCTCAATTTGTTTTCTCTCTTTAACGTCCTATATAGCTTCATCTCCTTTTCTCTGTGTATGTCTCTCTCTGCCTCTCTCTCTCTCTCTCTCTCTTTGCACTCTCTCGGCGTGCCTCGTCATCCACGCTTCTCCTCGCGTTGCAGTATAAAAGCAAACAGAAAGTCGCGCTCGCAGTTCTCGCATCAAAAGCGCCTTTGCTCGTTTATGGTCCGCGGAGATTTATAGAGCTCTCGCGCTCCATGTGCCGCCACAGCCACCACCGTATCTCTCCTCTCTCTTTCTCTCTCCCTCTCTCTCTCTCTCGCTCTCGCGGGGAAAATTAATTTTCCGAAGGCCCTATGACCCGCAGCACCGCCGTCGCTTCTGACGCACGTATATATATATATATCTATATATACGTGGATCCGGGCGTACAGAGCAGCAAGCGCACGGCCCTTGAAATACGAGCCATCTTCCTTCCGCTCCTTTTTCCTACCCTATACGTGTGCGCGAACGCTCGCGTTTTTTCTCCATCTCATACGTTGTCGCTGCCGCTCGCTTCTTCTGACGTTTTTTTTTAAACTGCATTCGCTTGCTCGCCAGTATATACACTGCGGAGCGTTTGAGCACGTTCTGTACTTTGCTTTTCGATTGCAGTACTTTCTCGAATCTTTAATTCGTCGTGACTTTTTGCCATTGGATCGAGGGGGTGACGTGTGCGCAGAGCACAAATTCTTTAAATGTTTGGATTCCTTCGAAACTGCTACGGGATTCGGTCAACTATTTCAATTTCTCTTGAAAACACAAATCTGATTATGAACAAATTCTATTTAAAGTCGATGAATTCGAGCCAATGAATATGAATTCTAGTCCCAATACACACGTTGGTGAACTGTTTAATTACAGCTCCTCTACATGTGTGAGATAAAAACTCTTATAAAAGGCATTCTATAAAACAAATCTGATTAATCTAATTATTACCTATAGAACGAACATTGTAAGATTGCTAATTAATAATATGACAAGTTTTGTTTGGTGTTCTTTATTATATAAAAAAAATCAGATTTAAAGCACCATTAAAATTTGAATATCGATGAACTGTATTATATTGTACAGCTAACGAGATTAAATAAACTTTATACCACTCTAACCTAAAATCGCAACTTTGACATGATTTTTAGGCTCTCGTGGTATAAAATATTGTTCGACACTGGTGGGTAAGTTGTTTTCTAGCGCATGTGACTTTTCACCCTCGCTTCGCTCGAGCTAAATACGTCCCATGCGCTTTAAAAACCACTTTCCCATCCGTGTCGTAAAGTATTATTCTTGTATTATCGGTTCAATGGAAAATCTATATCACAACTTTACTGGTCAAAAAAGTTCTATATTCCAACTTTGTAGGCCAAATTGTGTCTATACGTCACGTATTTTTTTTTTCTTTAAACTTTAAGTTAGTATAGAAATTGTATGTAAGTATGTGAAATTTTTATATGAAAAATACCTTTTTCTCAACTCAAACTACATTTTCATGAAAATAACAAAAAGATCTTTGGTGTCCTTGCGAACAAAAATTAATTTCTCTATACAGTGAAAAATTGTACAGAAAAGTTGAGATATAACCATTTTGACCAAAAAACTTGAGATTGATCCTTTTTGACTTGAAAAGTTGTGATGCAGTCTTTTTTACCGAGCCAACGATACAATCATAAAATAACAGACTACATGTAGTAAAAAAACCTTAACCAGATGATCTATACCATTTTTTTACATCTTTTAAGTTATCTAATAGGTATCTCTTATAACTAAAACTCAAAGTTCTATAAATTATACGATTGAGTACATAATATTCTATATATAATATTTTGTATAATTCTTAAACTGTAAAACGCTTACTCGTAAAAAAAAACATGAAGAACTATCTTCCTGTATTGAGTTTACAGCGCTATAAGTTGTATTATTTCAGTACGTACGCGCGACTTTGCTTTAGTCACCCTATTTGTATGACTACGACAGCAAAACAAGCCACGAGCGCGCATTCGATTGACGCGTACGGATAAATAACAACGTTGCGACTTCTTGTTATTGATCAGACCTGATTCTATATCTGCTTTCAATCGATTTCAAATTCCCTGCACACAGATACGTGATTGTTTAAAAAAAAGTTCCAGTGTTAGCTTCGATCCAGAGCCAAATCATTGCTGACAAACATAATTATTATACACCAGTATAATAGCTTCAAACAGATTATCCAAGGCTTTCAGGTAATTACACATTACATCAGCTGTTCCCACAACTTTTTTGCCGACACCAGTCACGAATTTTACGTCAAGTAGAAAAACGTACATTCTCAGTCGCGCGGACGGCGAAGTAAAGCCTTTGTTTTTCGATCCTCGAGAACACACCGCCAACCCGATCCGTCCATCGATCAGTCCCCATTCTGAGTATTAAAAGCTAATCATAAACAAAAGCCCTCTCGGCGAGCGATGGACCGAGCGTCGCGCATCCTGAAGCCCGATGCCCCATCGAGCCCGCAGCTCAAATCGGAAACGAACGATCAATCAGTGCTGCGTGTCGTAAAGAACCGATAATAAACAATAATCGAGCGCTAAAGGGGCGACGCGGTATGTCTCTCTCTCTCTCTGTCTCTTCCACTGCAAACGGACTCGTTTTAGCAATTACAAAATTATCGTTATTAAGTGAGCGCCTGTGTGTGAGAGAGAGAGAGGGAGAGAGGGAGCGAGAAAAATACGAAATTATGTGACGGTGTGACTTAATTCCCATCCTTGCCATCTTTGTCTCTTCTCTCTTACATCCTGGGCGAGAGCAAGATTATTAGCTTTTCGCTGCGAGAAAGAGATGTAGGTATAGGACGCGCGCGCGAGAGAGAAAGAGAGAGAGAGAGAGATATGCCGTGTCCCCCACTCTCTTTCCATCTCGGCATTACTGGCAGAGCGAGGCAAGTAGTACGAGGCGAGCTCCGAGTGCCTTCGGACTCTCTTGAGAACGCGCGCAGAAGTCGCCTTGGTAGTGGCGGGGGTAGAAGCATATTCCGGAGTGGGGGGGCATCAGCGAGTTGGTGCAGTCGCGTAAGTGGGAGAGGAGAAGCGGCGCTAGGTGGGCGGAGCTTGGCACACGAGACACGCCCAGCTTCGCGTGCACGCGCCTCTTTCCTTTTCTACTTTTTTTTACCTCCCTCGCTCTCTCTCTCTCTCTCTCTCTCTCTCTCTCTCTCGCTCCCTCTCCCTCGCACTCGCCAAATGTATTTCGTCGCAGATTATGACACGGCCTGCGCGCGATTATGACCAGCGCAAGCCCTGCAGAGCAGGATCCTCAGGATTTTTCTCTCCCGCGTCTCAGCCGCTGCTTTGCTCTTTTTCCTCCTACACACACATACGTACATTGTCTTTATATGTGTATACGTGTATGTATACGTGATCCTCTCTTTTTAACCTCTCGGGCAGTTCGCTTCATTTCTTGACTCTACTCACCCTTCGCTCACTATCTCTCTGTATCTGTATCGCTTTCTCTTCCAGTCTCTCTTTCCTAGAAACGTAACTTTTGCACCCTAACGCGAGCAGCAGTAACTATTGCTTCGTTCGTATAGATATATATATACGTGTGAATGGATATTTGTGCAGTGCCTATGTATAGAACGTTCTGGATGCGAAACTTTATTCTGGACACGCTCTGTTATACTTGGTAAATGTTTGTTACTTTTGTGGCCAAGGTTAATTATAGACAGGGACAACTGTATAAGTGTTTTTATTGAGCAATGGTTTTACTAACTTCAATAGATCTTAAAGATAGCGCAGTTACGTAAGTATTATGAGCAGTTTTTATTGCAGTAATTGTATTTCAATTCATTGTAAATTTAAAATTATTTTATTTGTGAATCACAAGTATGTTTAATTTATAAAATTGTAAATGCTGAAATGGAAAATTTCTATGTAGTAATTGAAACTTTTTTTCTTTTCTTCCAACCTGGTCAAAAACTAAAAAATTTAAAAGCAATACTTTAAATTTAAATTCCATATGATGTAATAGCATCGTGCAGATTTAGTTAGTGTGATGAATTTTATAAAGCCTAATGGATAAGAATGAGAAAAGTCTGCGCACGTTTTTATCAAAATGAGGGTATAGTCAATTTGGTTAAAAGTTTGGTTTAATGTAGTTTACGATATTCTGATCAAAATTCCCAATAGGGCTGCGGTCTGTCAATGTCCACTTTTCGATATAGAGGCCTTGACTTTACATTGCACAGTATATCTATATAAAATCTTTCAACATCTGATATTTTGAAAATTATCCATTTTTCGACTTTGTGCCCATTGAAACTTTTTGACCTAAATCGACAGCCAAATGGACAATTGACAATATCCTCATTTCCAGATTAAATGTGGGGGGTCCGTGTAAAAATGATATTTATCATCAATTAATATATTAAAATATTTTGTATTTATTTTAGTTTGATTTAAAATTAAATACGGTAATAAATATTTATATTAATACTCAAGAGTAAATAAAAACTGTTGAAAAAATACTATTTTTCTTTAAATTAATTCTTTATCTACAAGTAGGAATGGTTTTTAGTGGTAGATATCAATGTTATATTGATATAACATACTATACATCGCATTGAATTGTGAATAATATTGTCATGTATATACGTATATATTATGTATCTAGAATTAAGTTGCGCAAACATGAAAGAAAATTTTTTACATTTCGACCTGCTAGAAAATGTTATATTTAGAAACTGAATTATTTACCAAAATCTAGTACCTTTATTTATTATTATTCAGAATCATAAAAAAATATAAATTTTATTATAAATAATCTGTACTTTAAATTTCTAATTAAAATTGGAATATTGAAGTTGTGTAAAATCATTGAAATTCACCTGAAAACGTAACAATCTAAATAAAATTTTTTCGACTCTTTATAAGTATTTAGTATCGAAGCTCTCACTTGCAAAGAAATTATTTTCTTCTTTCTTAATCAATTGCTATTGTTTCGTTACATAATATTACTTTATGCCTGTTTATGCCCGTTATGAACTGTTATGATTTTTCATTCTCAAAAATTACAAACGATAATCCATTGCAACGATTGTTTAGTTTCATCATCTATCGTTCGCACTTTATTTTCAATTTTCGTGGCAAAGGTTATTTATACGATCCACTTAGATGGGAGCTAAATCTCTTGCCAAAATTGCACCGTTCCCCTACGTATAAATAAAAAATTCGCGTAAAGAAAAGAAGCCAATATATGTTAGCTACATATTTTCAAATATCTATCCCCAAACACGCACCGTAAAGAATCGCCACGGTGGAATTGCATATTACATACCCGTCCCGAATATGAAATTTCTTTTACGTTTCCAGCGACTAGAAGACCATTTCCTACCCTTCGTTCACCCTTCCCTCACCCAGCCCCCTTATTTCCCCCCCCCCCACAAAAATCGGTAGCACTGCGTCGTCATAAAGGTCTTTTCGCGCTGGGTGACGGACGCCAGGGCGTCGCGCTTTAACACACATTGAAGCGCGAAGGACGAAGAAAAGAAGACGAAGAAGAAGACGAGGAGGACGACGACGACGACGACGGTGACGGCTCGGGAAATATGGCTCTAGCCGACGCAATCGAGGCCTTGAAGGGGGGCGGGGGTAGGCAGGCGGGAGAGTAGGGAGGAGAACACCGAGGCTGCTGCCCCCTTCGTCGGTGGTGGGGGTAGCGGATCGCGCTCACGAGGACGAACGCCGCCCGGTGGTGGGGGCAAGGCGCCCGAGCGGGCGTTCCGCCTCTCCTCCTCCCCCCCCCACACGCCCCACGGCTCACGCTCCCTTCCCCTCGCGCTCCCACTACCGCCGCCAGCCCCATATAGGAGCGCGCATGGCTTCGTCCTTGTCTCTCGCTCCGTCTCGCTCGCTCGCTGCTGCTGGGCTCTGTGGCACTGCGCGGAAAGATAGCCGGCGGATCGCGTGGGGCACGTTTCGTCTCGGGTTCTATTCTCTCTCTCTCTCTCTCTCTCTCTCTCTCTCTGTGCTGCTGCTCGAGAATCGGAGCGAACGTTGTCCTGTCGACGACTGCCCTGCGAGAGAAAGAGAAAGAGAGAACGACGGCAAAGAGAGCGACGCTCGTGTGAATTTCACAGCGGCCGTTCGGCCAGTCGAGCCAAACCAAGCCGTCTACTATGGAAACTCGAGAGTCGCGAGCGATATTATATAGAGACCGGGTGGATAGAACGAGATGGGGAGATAGAGTGAGAGAGCGAGAGAGAGAGGGCAACTAGGCGGCCGTGGCGCGCGCTTTGGCCTTTTTGATCGTTTTCTTTTTCGCCGAGCCGACGAGAGAGCGAGATAGCCGCGGATTTTCCGCGAGTCGTGTGCTGCACTTTTTTTCTGTTTTCTCATGTAATTGAATATCGCGTTTGTGAAGCATGCTTCACCAAGGTTTTTCCTTCTGCCTACTCTTCTCTTCTCTTTTTTTTTCTCGCTCGCGTGCAAGCTTTTATATAGTTTGTAACGACTTTTGTACATGTGCGATGCTTCAATGATGAGTTTAGTTTTGCGATTGCATACACGATTTAAATTCCCGTGTGGTATTTAATTGAGATGATTGCAAAGTGTCGAGTTTAATATACTGAAATTCCTTTGGATTTGTGTTTTGTGAAGTGCCGAATTCTGCATTTATTTTAGACGATTTTGCTTTGAGTTTATGATGCATTGGATGGATGCGAAATGCGATGGTGAAATTGTATTAATATTTTAAGAATTTCTGTATTAAAACACTGATACATAAACTTTTCTTAAATAGTAGAATATTTTTTAAATTGTTGTAAAAGTGTTGTTTTGTACAGTAATAACTTTGTAGACTTATTATTAAATTATTATAAAAATATTATTTTTAAGAATACGTAATCACATGTTAAAAATTTGTTAATTGATGTATTGCATTTTAACATAAAATATACACTTTTATCTATTAAAAAAAGACAAAAATAAATTTGTTTAGCATTTACTTAACATTGAGGGTCTAAACTTTTAAAACCATTTTTGCAGAGTTTTATAATACAATAGAAAAAAAGTTAACCCAATATGTTATTCATAAAATGGCTGACAGTTGTTACAATAAGCATTTATATACACTCTTTTACATCAATTGAATATTTATATTAAAAATAATTAATGTTTAGTAAATAAAATGGATTAATACATGTTAGAGCCGGGTTAATATGATGCCGAAAATGCAGGTTTGACACTAAATAAATACGTAAATAAATGAATTAATATTTTCAGAGCCACAATAATATTAAATAAAAATATTGTTTCTGATTTTATTAATATAATCGACATATTTTCTCATTACTTTTAGTGTTATATTTACGTTATCGAATATGTTCTCGTATTTATTATTTTTTCTATTGCAATTTGTATATTAATGCGCATGGCTATAGAAAGTTAAACATAATTTCCCATGTTGGATTATGGTTATCTTTTTTTTTTTCAATTTAATTGTTTAGAATGACATCGATATCCGACGGATGTTATTAAAATATTTATTTTATTATTTATGAAATCGTTATTGTGACTACTAAATATTTCGTTAAATTCACATTTTTTTCTTGATGTTAAAACTATAATTAATCTAACGAGCGATTTTTGGAAACCCACTATTTAAAAATCAATTTGTTGTATTAAAGTATATGAATGAATTTATCGCTTGTCTAATATGTTTAACTGAAAAATGAAATTATCGATCACTATACGAGCTCAGGAACTGTTAATGGATATTTCTCTCTTTTTTATCGATGTGTAAATAACTTTTATTGCTAATTTTACATGTGCATTTTCATCGTAACAGTTTTTTTTGAACTTTAATAAAAAAGTAGGTAGGTTCCCCAATTATTTCTACCTTATAATATAAAACAATAATACAAAATAAAAATAAATATATTTAACTATAGTACGTATAAATTGTTCATACAAATGAACGCTTGTAAGGTCTAAGGCAATGTAATTTTATAGTATTGTACAATGCAGCGCAATGTCATAGAAATATGAAGTGTAACAAACCGGTAGTTTGTCTCTAAATAAATGGTTATAGATAAAAAAACAAATCTCATAATGTCATAGCCAACACTTGCGTGAACAGCATTTGCGTGAATATTGTGTGTGGCATATAAATAATATGCAGGGAATTGCGGTATGTCTTGATATCTATACACAGGTATTCCCGGATATCATCCAGTGGTCAGTATATTATATTTCACGTTAGGAATATTATTTTCATCCATATCCGTAAGGTATAATTATGTTTTCATGATTTTCAAGTGCACAGCTGTTCGATGGAAACCCATATAATTTTCATCAATCATCATGCAATATATCTATTATGACAATTTTGGGTATAACATATTATTATAGGCAATAATTAAATACAATTGTACTGCAACAGTATTTATCGATTTTGTATTTCGAGTAAGAGCCTTTAAAAGTCTGAACTGATGAATTTAATCTGTCTATATGAACTCACACAAAGGTAAATTGAGCGTGCATTTCACACTGCTTACACCGAGCGGCACGTATATATTTAAAATGCAGGAGGCGCAATGAAGCAAAGTGCAGCAAGGTTTACATCCACTCTATACCTGAATACTTGTGCAATTAGTCGCAGCCAACAATAAACTTACGATATCTCAAGAGCCGCTCTTCACGTGTAAAAACAATTATCACTCGGTAAGCACGCGAAACACAGGCAGTACTTACGCGGAGAGCAAGAGACAGAGCGAGAGAGAGAGAGTGAGAGAGAGAGAGGGAGAGAAAGAGAGAGGAAAAAAGTCAATAAGTACCTGGTGAGTGCGTGCACAGAAATCACACGAAGCGCCCGGCTAATCGGCCAAGAAACTCGCTTCCCGCGATATCCCCTTAGCCGTCGCTGCGAAACTTTCTTTCAGCTTCTTGCGCTCGCGCAGCTTCTCTCGCTCTTGCCCCCCTTCTCTATCTCTCCCTCTCTCACTTACTCTCCTCGCTGCTTATGTACACAGCAAGCAGCAACAGCAGCAACAGCAGCAGCTCCGACAAGAAACCTCGACGAGCTCCGCGAGGAATCGCAAGCGCGTCAAAAGTTTGATGGCACGCGTTGTGACTTGTGTCTATCTCTCTCGCTCGCTCAATCCACCATCCGAAAGTGATTGCGCGAACGCGAGAGAAAGTAAAGGATATATAGAGAGCAGGCCAGCAGCGAGAGAGGGAAAGAAAATCCGAAAGGCGCAAGTTTCTCTATCGGGTGGCAGAGAGCGAGAAACGGTGAGGGGCGGGGGAGGTGGGAG
>UELU01141622.1:0-27785 GCA_900490025.1 Megastigmus dorsalis
CTTATAGTGATAGAATTACGAACTTTACGTATAAATAATATTAATCACAAATTATTTAAAGCTTGAAAAATATGCTAGAAGTGATTATTCTTCTTTTAATTAATAAATAAATTTTGATCCTAATTACCCCAACACTGAGTGTAATTCGGGTCATTTTCAATTTTTTTATTTCAGTTTTATATAAAATAAAATGTGTTCTCAGCTAAATTTTTCTTGTGCATATTGATAGCAGATGCTATAAACTAATAAAATAATTCTTTAGAATAAAAAAAACTGCTGTAAATAAAAGGATATAGCGGCCATAGCTTAAGTGACTCCCAATACCCCAGTCTACCCTATATATTACTTTTTAACTCGTACTTTTAGTAGCATATTCTACTGCAAATCTTGCACCATTCTGCTGTCTAACAATGAGCGCAAGTATCTGCCAACAGAAAAGTAGCCACTTTGTGTTACACAAAATACGGGATCTGCAAGTAAGTTCATGCATGACTTTTTGTGCAGTTTTGCAGAATTGCAAAGCTTGTGTTATCAGGGTAGGATATGTCCATACATATGTGCTTGCAAATTCAAAATTTGTTGTATTTTTTTATATTTGAATATGAAGATTTGATGCTTCTCTCGTTATAGATTACCCTAATAAATTAAATTATATGGTCATGCATAGGAATTCCTATCTATTGTAAAAAAATAAACAACAATTAATTATTTATATCATTTAATGATGAATAACAAAATAGTATGAAACAAATAAATGTATTTGAAGAAATCTAATAAAATAGGTAAGCATATAATATTGAAATTACACAGGCCTACAAACAAACAAAAAGTACCCTGAACTAGAGTTGAGACCTCCTTATTCTGAGCACGTATTTGAAATAAAAAATAGGGATCGCCCTGCGTATTTTCGAGATAAGTAAAAAAAAATGAATTTCGAGATATCTTAAATTACGAAGTTAAAAATTTATCTCATTATTTTAGCAAGTTGTGTTATAAAGTACTCAACGCACCCTTCAAAATCCATTTTGAATCACCTCCATACGATTTTTTGTCTCCGAGATGTGGCAAATAAATTGAACAAGCAATATGGTTTTGTATGCTCGCGAATTTTCAATGTATAGGATGTTATGCCGAATACTTCCTAAACTCCTGTTCATATGAAATTTAAAAAAAAACGGGCAAACAGCGTGATATTGTCTCTGATAAACTTTAAATTGAAAGCACATTTGGGTGGCCTATCATATATTAGCCACCATGCCGCAAAGGGTTAAACATGCATCAGAATTGATGATCAAGGTAGAATCGAATATTAAAGTAGGTAAAAAGTTAGTAAATTAATCTTTATAACATTTGTAGGGGATCGCATTTGCTCCGAAACGCATGCTACTGTTACCTCATATAGAAAAATTGAATAGTTCATTGTATAAAATGAATACTACAAAAAGCCAACTCGTAAGGAAAAGCATTAGAACCACATTTTTTGCTGATTAGCTGATGTTACTAATCAACTTTTTACATAGTTTATCCGTCGAATGTTATAATGACGTTTATTAAATGCAGAAATCGTGCGTACTACGAGCATTCAGTATCTGTTCTTTGACAAGTCGTCACCGACTTTAAAAATTCCAAGGACTTTTTCTATTCCATTTTTTGAATCGTAATTGTGGAAAGATTTGCATATTTAATACTGTAAAGTTGTGATATATGTATCAGTAGAAGTCAAATGTAAAATTAACTGCACGTATTCAGTTAAAAATGTTTTTATAAACTAATAATGAAGTGTAATAAAAATATCTGTAATCTTGATTGCAGAAAATAATACTATTATTCTCATCGATTCACTAATGATAAGGAAAAAGTGTAAATGACCGTTTGACTTATATAAACATAGTTTAAAGCAGTTAAAACAGTAAACATGTATCGAGCGTCAATAATATTCATTTGTGTTTGCATCGGCATAGTATTTTGTACAGATTATAACCGAAATCACTTGACATATCGCAATCTTTACGGTCACGAGGATGATAAAACACCATTAAATGAAATTTTTAGAGTGTTGATTGATGGGTCTCGAAAATTTGTGATTGAGAGTGAAAAGTTTCAAGAGAGTCAACCTAGAGATATCACACCCACATTTAATCAGGAGTATGACTTTATAGTTGTGGGCGCTGGAAGCGCAGGTGCAACCATTGCCGCGAGATTAAGCGAAATAGAAAAATTCACAGTGTTACTAATTGAGGCTGGACCTAATGAAAGTCTTATCATGGACATCCCAATAGCTGTGAACTATCTGCAGATGAGTAATGATGTGAATTGGAAATATCAAACCGAATCATCTAGAACTTTTTGCTTAGGAATGACTGATCAAAAATGCAATTGGCCGAGAGGTAAAGTTATGGGAGGAAGCAGCGTGTTAAACTATATGATTGCAACCAGAGGTAACCCACTGGATTACGACTCATGGGCTGAGATGGGTAATCAAGGATGGTCTTATGTCGAACTGTTAAAATATTTCAAAAAATTAGAAAGTATTGAAGTCAACGAACTGAAACATGATAAAGAAATGCATAACACAAATGGTCCGGTCGCATTGGGTTACCCACTTTATCACACACCTTTAGCGGAAAGTTTTTTGGATGCTGGTCTTGAAATGGGGTATCCAACCGTAGATTACAATGGAAAACAAAATGTTGGATTTTCTTACCTTCAAGCGACTATAAAAAACGGAACAAGAATGAGTACTAATAGAGCTTATTTATGCCCTGCGAGTAAAAGAAAAAATTTGTTTGTTACAAGGCTCAGCCACGTCAACAAAGTACTTATTGATCCCGAATCTAAAATAGCTTATGGCGTAGAATTTACAAAATCCGGTGCAACTATTCAAGTAAAAGCCAAAAAAGAAGTTATTCTAAGCGCAGGCACAATTGGATCAGCGCAAATATTAATGTTGTCTGGTGTTGGACCTGCCGAACACTTGAAAGACATGAAAATAAATGTTATTCAGGATGCGCCAGTTGGAGAAAATCTGATGGATCATATTGCATATGGCGGTTTAATATTTTTTGTTGACCAGCCTGTCGGCTTAATCTCTAGTGACTTAAACGATCCTTTAAAACCATATTTGAGAGATTTCTTAAATAGAAAAAGTGGGCCTTATACCGTCCCAGGTGGGTGCGAAGCTCTAGCCTTTATGGATGTGGATAATCCAGAAAAATTAGACGCGTTCCCAAATATAGAACTACTTTTCATAGGTACCTCTCTTATTGTAAATCGGATTTCACAATACCATTTTGGAATATCCGAGGAATACTGGTCGAAGATGTATTCGAAGATTGAGGAACATTATTCATGGTCCATTTTTCCAATGTTGATGCGACCTAAAAGTAAGGGAAAAATTCTACTGCGTAATCAAGATCCAAGATCCAAACCAAAAATTTTCGCGAATTACCTAGATGATCCAGAAGATGTAAGAATTCTAGTTAAAGGAATACGCGCAGCGATTAAAGTTAGTAAGACTGAGGCTATGCAGCGGTTCAATTCAAAATTACTCGATATTATTGTGCCTGGTTGTGAAGATTATGAATACGATTCTGATGAATATTGGGAGTGTGCTACGAGAGCTTTTACTTTTACAATTTATCATCACGCTGGAACATGTAAAATGGCACCAGAATATGATCCAACGGGAGTTGTCAATCCGAAATTACAAGTAAGCTCTAAATCATTATTTAGAAACAGTTAAGCTTTTTAATTCGCTGAAATACTTTTGTATTATAGAAGCACAAAATAACGATTTTTAAAAATTATTTGATTAGTTTCGATTAATTTGATATAATTTTATTAAAACTTTACAAGGACGTATTATATTTATTAAATCATAAATATAAACTGTTTTTTAAAACTTAAATTTTCAAGACATAAAAGAATATTTTTTAATAATAATGAACCAGTGAATTATTTCTATTTATTTAATTTATAATCACATTAAATATATTTCAATATTTATTCTAATACTAATAATTTAAGAATTCATAAATTTATGAAAATTAATACAAATTGAGTAAATCGTATGAATGTTGCAGGTTAAAGGAATTCAAAGATTAAGAGTCGCCGATGCTTCCATTATGCCGATGATTATGACTGGACATACAAATATTCCAGTAATAATGATTGGGGAGAAACTTGCTGATATGGTGAAAGAAGATTGGGGCTATTTAAATAACGTTATGTAAATTTTCTGAGATATTAAACTTACTACATAAGAACTAAAATCATAAAAATCAAAAAGTCATTTCCTTAAATGAAACAAAAGAAAATTAATGAATTTTAAAAATTATTTTCGTTCACGAGATTTTTTTCAAAAATAAAACATTGATTAGTTACAATAGTTTTTTATTATCTTAGTTATTAATTTATTATACTTCTTTACAATTCTGTTTAACAAAATCAATGTAAATTTCCATTTTGCTAAAAAAAAGTTTTGGGTCCTATATTAAATTTTTGAAATGACTATATCTGCTACTTTTTTATATATAGATATTATACTGTATTGCGTGGAAAGATGATAATTAGGCCGAGGAAAAGTCTTTGTAATGTATTAACTGATAGTACATCACGATCCTCCGAAGCGTAGACTTATAGCGACTATCAAATTATTTAATTAAAGAGTTTTGTGTTTTTTTCATTAACAAATAATGAACGAAGAGAGCGGAGGTGTAAGAGAAAGTAAGTGTTTTTGCGCGTTTTTAACTTTTTAATTTTTTTCTTATTTTCAATGAATTTTCGAGTCAAGTATTAATTACTCCAGGATTTTTGTTTTTCAGTTTAACCGTTTTGATTAGTCATCAACAATAACGACTATAGAAGTTTATTTCTATTCTGCATTAGTCTATAAGTCTTAAGGTATATGTTTTTCTTTTTATAAAACTTCTCTGTAGTGTATACGTTTATAAACCCTCGAAACGTCGCAAAATTAACAATATAAGACGTTTTACTTTTGTATTGCATGACGATCAATAAATTCTTTACACCAAAGAGTAATTTTTCGTTAAAATTTATAAACTACAGTTCAAAGTTCTACATTATACAATTTTACGTTGTTAATTTTAAAATGATATCTCGATTTATCTCATCATTGCATGAAGAAACTCAATTACAGCTGCGAGTATTCTCCTTCTGCGAAGCTTTGCATAGTCAGGATAATTATTAAATGCTTTTTCGCTGTATAGAATATGTTGTTAGGTGAATCTTGTGATCACAGATTATTAATGGATAATGTACGTTTGTAAAGTAGACTTACTGGTATACTTATTGAGTTAAGAAATTTTATTGAAGAGGAGAGTTTAATACTTTCTGGTATGACATAACCACATCCAATCACGATATTTCATTGTAATCACCATAATTTAAGCACTAAACTTGTTATGTAGCTTTTAAAATTATAAATAAATTAAGTACGAAAAAACAAACATTTTAAACTCAAAGGTTGAAGTGTACGAAAGTATAGATAAGTCCCGAGTCTAGTACGAGAAGCGTTTTTCCTGATCTTCTATCGAGTTTATTAATCTTATCATCGGTAAATGGTTATAGTTCTCTTTCGGTCCATTATTTTTCTATGTGTCTTCGAGTTTCTTTTTTCCTGATTTCTCTGTCCAGCCATTTCATTCTAACGTACAGAAGTTTCTCAAACGTCAATAACTTTTTAAACATAAATATATCAAGTAAAGTAATATAATAAAAATGGATCATATTTAAATTCTTTACTTACTAAATGAATTCATTCTACTTGCACGGAAAGCTGTGTATTATAAACAAAATAAATGTATCTCTGAAATCTTTTTAACAATTGTTTTAAGTTTTAGGTATCAAAACGCATTACTCTTTCCTTATTTTTAATTGATTGACAAAATCATATTTATTATTTAATAACTTGATATAGATTCTCAGATTTTTTCTCTATTATTCTTAAAAATGTGACTTATTTTCGCATAAACTTATTAATGGAAGTGTATGTATCCACACGAATAACAAATCATGCATTTTCTTTATCAAATATATTCATAAATATATCATAAAATAATATATTTTTATATAAATTATAATATTCTTCATTCACCAATAGCTGGAGATTGCTAAAATACCAGATCCGTAAACGTACAAAAATGTATAGTCTATTTTAAAAAGGCTTATATAAACGCTAATCAATTATGATATCCAGTATATACGTACATTAACCAAATGTATCTTTGAAATAAAAAATGTTGGCCATTTGTATTTAAATCTAAATCGGTGTCCATGATTTTAAATAGATCAGTGAAAGTATGCACTCTTTAATGCACTTAGTCACAGTTCTTAATCATCTAGCTTTAATTCCACTTACATCGGCGATCAAGAGTGAGATTTATAGGAAGTCGCGGTGGCGATAGCAATTCGATTGAACGAGGAATAACGCGAAGCATGTACATGATTGAACCCAGCCGAAAAAGGCTCACCGCGATCCTGCCTAAAATGTCATTTCCCTCAAATACAATCAATCGCACCTCCGTCACTCGTCCAATAATAAAGCATCATAATGAAACATCGCTCGTACACATACATGAGGCTCGACGAGGTGTGTAGCATACACTTACAGAGAGCCAAACGGGGGCGGCTGTGTTTCTTGTAGCTCTTGGCACCGGCGGCTCAGCGGGTATCTGATGCGTGAATCCTGTAATGCCACTGCGTCAGACCCCCGCAGCTGCTTACACAGGCCACTTTCGCTTCCGGCCGTATACGACAATTATTTTGTGGGCCTCTCATCGATGCTTGTATACATATGGCAGTTGGATGACCTCTTTCTCTCGATTATTTCCAGCGTTTGCGCTTTATTCTTCGCCCGCAGCACAAATATCTCTGCATGTTTGTCTGGACGCAATAGTCGCGCGCTCCTTTCCATACAGTCTCACCCTTTCTTTTTTTGGCTTTATTGCGGTGTTGCGGTGTCGGACATATAGGTAGTTGCAGCAAAACTCATCTGCTGTTTATTTTGTGTCTCGAGGACGCTGGATATATTCTTGTTGTGATTATATACATATATAGGGGAAGGAAATGATTTTGCGGAAGGGAATATTTTTTGCTGCAGCTTTGATGGCAGGATAATTGAGCAGCACGAGCTCCTGTAACTGGATATTTTCCAAAGCGATTTTTATTAAGATCTTTACATGGGATATGTGCTTTGAAAGTCCTTTTAATAGGTTGCTATTATACGTGACAAAAATTCAATGGTATAATAGAGGCTACTGGAAAGAAATGCTTCGCAATTCATTTATTTGATTACGTTTTGCGCACGAGAATAAATATGGTAATAACGTCAAAGGACCTTTCGATGCAAAATTTTCAGAAAATTATGATAATTAATTTATATATTTATAATATATTACATTGTATAAGCATGCACCTTTACTCGCAGCTCGTCAAGAAGAAATTATAATGAAATGCCCACGTATATCGCGTCGGATTCGCTTTGTTATGTAGCCCCGAGCGCAGAATATATCTATTAATGCATGATTTTAAATCGTGCATTACGTAAACGCTTTTATTATTACAAATGGTTTTAACGACGAGCACTTCATTATGCATATAAATCTTTCGTCCAATCAATTAAATGTATTAAAAATGTCCCGCGGAACGTAACGTACACGCTTTATTGCGCAAATTACGGTGCGCCTCTAATAAGTTTTGCAGTGCAGGCAATCGTTACTATGTAACCCAACACATTTGTATATACGGTGATTCGTTTTTATGCGCATTTTGAAAGGAGACGAGTGCGAAGACAAAATAAAAGTGATCCTTTACGAGCGCTAAATGAATTGCTTTATATATGCTTAGCTGTGGAGAGAAACTTTCTTTTTTATCGATTCTTCTGTTCCATCATCATTGGAACGCGTTAGATTTCCACGTTATAGGTATACGCGCGTCTCTTTACTGATTTGCAACCGTGTATGTTTCTCGATTAAGAGCAATTGCATGCAGTGATACGATGCTCCAGAGAATATATGGGGAAATCCGTAGAACTTTTAAGTTTTGTGTCCCTTCATCATACTTCTACAATGGTTACATTAAAAAAAATATATAAAAAATGCTATAGTATAGCAAAATATGCAGTCTGGGCAATTCGTTATTTTATTCTTATCAAAATATGATTTTATTCAAGAAAAATGTGAAAAACACCAAAATTAAATTTGCCCCTTTGACATATTATTAACTTTATTGTGCTATAACTTTATGAGGCATCGAGAATCATTTTGAAATTTGGTTAGATGTACGTTCTGGTATATACCTAAAAACAATCCACTTATAAATAGTCTTGTGCCTGTTGTACAAATAAAATGGCGGCCTTAGAAAAGAGTGTCTCTTTATTTTAGAGACTATAAATATTTTACTGTTTTTCTGTTGAACCTTCTTGAGGCAATTAGATATCGCTATTTTTCTTATGAAACAATGTTCTACGTACAAAAACCAATAAAATGAGCCATGTGCGAAATATGTGCTTTCTAAAATAACAATAACAGACGTATAAATGTTGGAGTACACTTTGTGTGCATATGGTGGTAAAAAGTTATTTTTAATCGGCACATCTTTAGGATTAGAAAGAGCATTTTGACAGTTATGTGACTAACAGATTTTAGTACAATCAAAGTGTAAGGATCAATTCTCATTCTCAAATCCAACTTTTTGTCTTGCTAAATGGTGTTTTATCTAACAATAAAAAAATCGCTTCCAATTCATTGGCACTGCCAATCTTCCTTTAACTTAATATTTTGTTTTAATATATATGTATTATATAATTTATAAATAAAGTAAGTAATAAAACCGGTTTAAAAATAGTTGAAAAATTATCTAAGAAATTTTAAAAAGTTATTTTTAAAATTTCTTTAATATTATTAAAATTTTAAATATATATATATTTTAAATTTTATTTTACTACTTTGTACTCAATTTTCATGTTACAGAGACTTATGAATTCTTTGCAGAAGTAATGATAAACTTAATCAATTCCATTTCTACTGAAAAAATAAAAACATTTTTAATAACGAAAGCAGATATGGAAAAAATGGATTTGATTATTAAATTAATGTAAAAGCACACCGATACCAAACGCATAAAAATGTATCACGTTATTTGGTTTGGCGAGAAACAATAAAACCGTAACATTGAATTACTTATCTTGCTCATATTGCGTTACGAATGGTTTTTATAACCCACCTTGCAATCATTTTTCATTAGGTTTATACAGATGGTCCACTGAAAACAAAATCTCAGTGAAGACAAATCGCAAGAAAAATGAAATTGTTGATAAAAATCAATCAAAATAATTAATTACAAAGAGAAGAAAAAATGTTAAGAAATTTAAAAGAAAAAGTTTAAATTAATGTAAATACTTTATGCACCGAAAGATATTTTTATTATTGTTATTATTCTAGTTATTAATACAGTTATTATTAGTGTTATTCAAAATTTAGTGTTATGTCGTTGCTCAAATTATATGAAATTATATGAATTATATGAAAAAATTGTACGAAATTAAAAAAAAGGACTGCAATAAATTATTTCGTAAACTGTTTAATTAATTTAATAGAATTCTTATTTTAACCTAAAGATTTTTGACACCGATTCTAGCACGAACATTACTTTAAAAGTATAGTTGATCGTAAAATAGAGGTTTTTAAAAATATTTTTGGTTTTTTAAGCCTAACTTTTTGAGGTCAGTAAAAAAATGAGTAGTGCAAGTGAATTATCCTTCCTTAAGGTACCTAGTATGTAAAAATTCAAGGCCCAAAGATGTGCCTGTATTTCCAAAATAACAAAAAAATTTTCTGAAATGTTTAAAGTTCTGTGGAATTATATTATTGTGGCCATATATTATTACGCTGACATAAGTGTGAATAAATCTTAAATCTCCAATAACTTTTTCTCTATTTCAATTGAGATTGAGGTATTGATTGCAAAAGTATTGAAAAACCCTTATAATTGTTATTCTTTTATCTCCTCTCAAAAAGTTTCAGGTGTGATCGATCATTGATCGTGTAAAACTATCTGAATGCATAAAATAAACATTTTCAAACTAAGATAAATATTCAAAGTTGGCCAACTGTAATTAAATATATATCATTCCATAAGTATTCATTAGTCATTTTTTACATTTTGAAATTTATATAAAATATGATTTGAATGTGTAAAATTTAAAAACAGTAGCAAACTTCAGGTTATTCGGGAGCTACGAATATTTTCATTTGTTTAAAATTTCGCAGAACTATTTCAACTTTATGAATGCGGCCATATAAAAAAATAAATGAATATTGTTTGCAGTGCGAATATTGTTTGTTGTAATGAATATTTTTCACATTTTTATAAACTCATTAGTTTTTAATTTAATTTCAAGAATGTACATTAAATGTGAATTTATCTTCATTTATTATAAATAATCATCAACGTAGAAACTATCCATACACGTCTACTATAAATTAAGAGAAGTACAATAATAAAGCACTGCATACGTAGAAAATTATAAGCTGAGAACATTGATTCAAGACGTTAGAGCAATCATTCTTCGTTAATTTAAAATTTTTAAGTAAATGATGGAGAGCTTGAGACGCACATCGAAACTCGATGTACCTACATATAAAATGGGAAAGCTAAGGGATATTAAAAATTGAGCGTAATTGTAATAAATGCGATCCATACGCGCCTGTACATTATTCTAAAACACTGCTTAGCGCGTCGAGTCGAGTGACTGTCGCAATTTGTACACGACACTGCAACATTATATAGTTATGAAATGGTGCGAGTATATATATGTACACAGAACCACTTAAAAAATACTTCCTCCAATGAAGGCAATATGGCGATCGGACTTTTAGCGTCGATTATTTGCATTAAAAGACTTGCTGATTAAATGACGATGGGAAGTGACAATGATAATTATTGGAATGTTACAGTTTGAAAATCCCAATTATAAAATTAAAATCGCTTAGGTTGTCTTCTTTATAGATTTAATATTGCAATTAAACAAAAATATAGGTAGCATGTCGATCTTTTCAACATAATTCGAAACTGTACGGTTCTGACGTTAATCCTCTTTGCGTTTGTTTACGCAATGTATGCGCACCGCCTACCCGTTAATTCGAGGCAAAGAAATTTAACCTTCCTTTACCATAGTTTTTTTTAAACACACACGTGACAAACAAAATTGATTCTAAAGTACTTATTAATTAAATAATTTAATTCCTAACTCGGACTACGTTGCAACACAAGTCTTTAGATATTATTTTCTTGGTGACTCACCTATTGTAATTGTTTCGTCCAAAAATTACAAGAACATATGTATTGACAAAATAGTTTCGCATATATGTAGCTATATATATATTTCTCGTTTAATTTAAATTTCGTTCGTACTGAATTATTGATGGTTTGGAAGTGCATACTAGAAACCAAAATATAGATCGAGGTATGATGATGCCAATTTTCTGCAATATAAATATAAGAACTACTGATCCGGTTCAGATACTAATCTTTATTTAACGAAATCATGTTTACGCCATTGCTATATGTCATTATTATGTCACAAAATAATAATATATAAGTGACAGAACAATTTTTAACGATAGGAAACAGAAAGATTTCAAAAGTTATTTTGAGATCCCGGTGCTTGCAAAGTTTAGTTACAAAATGAAATGCGCGTCGTAACGATCGCTCATTATGGTTTCCTTTTTAAGCATCTTAAAGTCTCTTCACTTTATTAGATATTTATTATCCTTATTACGCGACAAAAGATTGGGTACCGAATGAGTGTGCCAAACCATATAAAGCGGATTAATAGGTACAGCATTACATATAAAGACGCGCTTGTCCTGTTGCCACTAAATATTTCAAGCTTCGATTACTTCCGTATTACTCATTCGATCGACGCTTTGACAAATTCACTTGTCATTGAATAATTTATTGTTTCTTAAAAGTAACGGTATACACCTTTGGTGCATACATCAAATTATTTTAACATCATCCATACCGATCAGCTCTACGATTCGTACTTGCATAATAAAAAGCTGCTGCGCCGATATTCCGCACGAACTTTTAAACATCGTTCTTTCAATATATCAATTAGTGAAAGATTACATCTTCATTCGCATTCCGAATTCGGCTTTGCTCGAGTGGTCCTCCGATAAGTCAGCAGATCAACATTTGAGGGACTCGCCAACGCGATCGCAAGTATACAGAGATGAAAAGCGCTTAAGCGTCTGTCAGCGTGCAAAGAGCCTCATCCACGATATGAAGTACTCGCAAAGTATCATCGTTAATTCGCGCGCGCGGTAAGCTCGTATAGTGTGATAGATAGATAGAGAGAGAGAGAGAGAGAGAGAGAGAGAGAGAGAGAGAGAGGGAGGAGTAGGTTTTAGAGGCCGCACGAGACGATACTTGTACGATAAGCGTGAAATCGAGTGGCGCGCGCAGGATGTGCAAACTCCTCACGCGCAGGGGATGTCTGGGGAGGGTAGTGCGCGCAGCGTTTGCGGGGGTGGGAGGCCGCTATTTGAAGCCAGACCACCTCTATTCACGTCAATTTCAATTCAGCCCGCGAGAGATTCGAACTGGACATCCGAGTGATCGCCTCGACGCACCCGTGCATATACACAGAGCACACCGCATCTCCCAACGCCGGCCAACGACTCGTCATGAAGGTTCGTCATTATGTATCAATTGACTTGCGTGGCTTTCTCTTTCTCTCTGTCTCTCATATGCTTGCCGTTTCCTCTTTTCTTTTTTTGCCCGCGATCGTGAATCTCCAGTGAATACGACGTTTCTTTTTCTCGTCTGATTCTGTATTACAAGGGTGTGCGTGTGTCTGTGTAGATGTTTCTTAACTTGTTGAATGATTGGCGAGGGTTGATATTGGTACGCGGCAATCGATATGTCTTCCATCTCGCTGATGCTGATTGATATTTAACACTTGACTTGCTGGTGCAATTTAATGAAAAATATAGGAAAAGGGCTTTGGTCGACGATTAATTGTAAGAGATATCGGCTTTTACTTGGTAAGATATTAAATTTGCGTCGGGCAGTCGAGAATCGCATGGAGGAAATAGTCATAATGGGCATTTGAATAATTAAAAAGCTAGAAGGTCCGTCCAATTAAGTCCTTTAATGAGGTTGACAAGTCATTATATCTGTTCTTTGATTCTCTCGTATACTTGACTAGCTTGTGCATAATATGATATGATATACCTCCCATAGCATTTCGAAAGAGATTTAGTTGAGCTCGTTCTGCTTATTTGGCTTTCTAGAATATGTTTAAATTTTCCATTTGATTTGGTCGAATATACTTACGTGCAAACAAATTTTTCAACTGATATTATAATCCAATACAGTGTTGTTTCGTAAAATACATACGCATGAAATTATTGCAAATGCCAATTGGACTACAAAATTTTATTTTCATATATTTTCATGAGTATGAAGTTTGCATCTATAGAGTTAAATGAAAAATTAATTTATTTATATTTGTTATTTATTCAACTCAAATTCTAATAAGAAATAAACATAGTAAGAAATTTTTTCGTTGTACTCCAACGATGCAAGCTTCAAACATATATTTTCAAAAGTAAAAATTTGCTTTAAAACTAATATGTGAATATTTATTTAAGTTATTTTTTTTTTAATTGGTCGAACCCTGTATCGAAATGGATAATTTAACTGTATTATAAGAATCACTTTTTGATACCATTTGAACTCCTTTTTCGAAAAGAAAAATACAAGGTATTTAGAGATTTTTTTTATAAATTAATATATTTAATAAATTGTTAAAAATAAAAAGAGTAGTTTTATTGAAAATAATTTTAATACTCTTATAAATATTTTTCTTATAAATATCTTAGATTGGAAAGAAATACAAGAAATGCTTTATAGTTTTCTTTTCCAGAAACCGAGTCGAATGCGTATCAAATTATAAAACAGTTCAATCAAACAACATTTTCTACCAAGTGAATAAAATATTGATGATAAATTTAAAATTATTAGTTAATTATAAGTACACAAACGATTTGCTTTTGGCGGACTTGCTCTACACTGTTTATTATTTAACTGTTGAATACGTGTATGTTAATACATGGAATGGAATGTTACATTTAACACCTCTTCAGCTTAAATTGCAATAAAGACGAAAGGAGATCTCCTTTTTTTCGAATGCCAACGGATGCCCCCGATAAATATGAATAAGGAATGCATAAAACTACTACAAACCTGAAAAATTCATGTAAACTTAAAGATTCTCATACGAATTTGCCCGTACATGCAAGTGGCGAAACATTTTGTGAAACGAAATCTTGATTTTTCCACTTCAGTAAACTTCGCCCTTATTCTTATTAATTATTCCCAAACTTCCTCAGGTTAATTTTTTTTCGAGGTTTATATTTTGACAAGTTCTAAGCAAAAACACCGGTAATGTACATTCCTTGGCGTCCCCTGCTTACTACGTCATGCATTATTATTCTCCTTTATAAAGTTAAACAGATGGATAGTATTTTCGGTGAATTAAACAGGTAATACCCAAATGGTTACATTCGTGGAATTTTCATAATGTTGTACATACTTAAATTAATTAATTATATCTATAAAATATCTTTCTCTTCGGATTATACCATAGTATATATACGTTCTTTGATAAAATCATTGATTAATTGAAGAATAAAGTACGATTTGTAAATAGCCACTAAATGACCGCAAAAATACGTCCTTAGTCTCGTGCAAAATATTTGACAAATCAATATTATTTGAAGTGTTTATTAATTTTATTTCGATTTTCTAGTATAGTTTTTATAAATATATTTAAAGTCAATGCCAAGCCATCTCTGTAAAAAGGTATACATTTTTTAAAATTTTATTTTCAGATTTATTTGGTGGACCTAAATGAAATAACAATTTTTAAAATGTATGGATGTGACATTTTTCAAAGTAACAACTTCAATTATTGAAATACACTTGTGGTCTTACTTTACTTTAGTAATACAATTTAACCTGTTGATAACGCTCTGAAATGCCGGGCTTTTAAATCATTTGAAGTATCGATAAAGGCTATCTATTAAAATGTGTTGAAAGTCAAATTTTTGCAATATTATAATGCAGAAAGCGTATCGCAACTCTTTTTACGTCGCTTCCTTTTAGAAAAATGTTACTTTTACCTCGTAGGTGCTTTTTCTCGTACCGGAAAACCTGCTCTTTACTTCTATGACGTCTAACTTTGATGGATGGCATATTTATACTTTTTTAATGATTTTTCATAATAAATACGCTGCGCCCTGTAACCGGTTCTATTGGTTTAATAACATTTTTTAATTCGTTCGTACTATACATTACATTGGCTAACTTTTATTTCTGCACGAGAATACTGTTGACAGTTTTTGTAAAGAATAATTTTAGAAATACATTATAGCTTATCTTCCGCATAATACAGAAAAAGAATAATGTTACAAAATGGACATTTGAAATCTGAATTAAGTGTGAACCAGACTTTTACGTAAAATTATATAAAGATATTATAATAAGCTTCAATAGTTTATAAGTTTTCGGTGAAATACTTGCAACAAGTGTATTTCTACGAATCGAATTTGATCAAGAGAGTTTAGGATGCTTTCTGATTATAGAAAGATTACCTGATTGAAATGGCTGCAAATGGAGGAAATATCGGAACGATCGGTGTACCCAGCCTTAAAATTATTTGCTTCCTCGATATGCCGTTTGCACTTGGGTGTATTCTAAAGCGAATTTCATAGCGATAAAACTTCACCCACATACACGTCATATCATATTGAATGTTTCCAACTTTTTATGGCTCGTATAGTCGATCAAGTGATTTTTTATTATGAAAAATTTTGCATAGGATACAGATACGCCAGAAAGATTAAGAAAAATTGTCCTTGCTATAAGAAAATTTGTATACGAATTGATCTACATTAGGTATACTTGGATTTTATCCTTTTGTTCTTTTTTCTTATTCATTATGTACTAAAATTTTAATGTACTTTTTATACCAAGTGTAATTTACAATTTTCCAAGGAAGTGCACTTGGTGAAATGTTTCCAGCTTTCTAGCATCAATACAATATACAAGCTCTTAAAGAATTTAACATCAATAGTTTTTTTTTTTTGAAGATAGTTAAATTGTTTGAGTTACTGTAATTTACAAAAATTGAAATGAATTTCATTAACGGAATTCAGATTTATCATTTATAACGCATATTTCACAAATTATTTAATTTATTTAAATAGTTAATTTAACGTAGATATGTAAAACTACTTTCTGCTTTTTCTAGAGGATTTCCAGCTAGCAAAGAACTTAGTTTATTCAAATAGAATTAATTTTTTCTCGTACATTAGATTCAAAAGTATGAAATGGCTTAACGTAATGTATTGTTATTTGTTTCTTCTTCTTAAAGATAATAATTTTAAAAGTTATACCTCTAGTTTGAAAGTTTTCATACTCTATCTCTATCCTTAAGTATACTATTAGGTGGCTGACGCGACGCACGTGTTTCAACAAACTGTATCTTCCTATTAGTTGGTTAATTTGAAACTGAAAAACGCAACTAAATAGTTACAATTTTAACTACTTACATAACTGTACGTGACAAAAGAACAATGCGAGTACCAAATAACACTTTTTGAACAGTTGTATATAGATAGGACCTCTTCGGGACCTACACCATATTACATCATTTATCACATTATTACACCTTATCGTTGCGATCTTGCACCAAATGAAAATATTCTACATTTCGTAGAACATTCATGAATTTTCAATTATATAAGAGTAATCTGACAAAAGTATTTAGTTCGGTACCCTTTTAAACTGATTTTTACTGATTATTTCGTGAATTTCATTGCATTCCAATCAGTTTGATTACCAAAGGAATCTTTTTTAAGTTCTCGATTAAAAATTCAGCGGCTATCCCATTATTTCGAGTCGAAAATGAGGTTTGATAAAGATGAAATAGCTGCGCCCGTCGTAATTTCACATTATTTTCAAGGAAAATGAGCCTTGTTAGAACAAAATTAGTTTATCGGTGAAACTTCATCCTGCGCGATAAATCCAAAAATAGTAGTATTATTCGACGAGGCAGAAAATTAAATTTGATTTTGATTGGCGCATGACGTAAAATGAATTTTGAAAATGTATTTTACCGAGAAAGGCTTTATTAATTGTTGAAAAATCAATTAAGCGCACATTATATTGATACATTTTTTGAAATCTGCGCTGATCCGAAAGTTCACATATTAATGACGCACTTACTTTGTAGTCAAAATTGAATGTATAAATGGAATATTCCTACTTCTTTATGTCGAGGTCGAAACTTGTGCAAAGGTCGTAATGTAAGATAACATTATAAAAGAGCCTTTCAAGTATCGGACATAACATCGTTATTCCTAATTAATGGACTTCGCCTGTCCATTACTCGCGAAGTCACATACCCATAGAAAATCTTTATAGTATATTATGCACACACATGCGAAAATTCATTGGAATAAATCTAATGCATCGATAAGCGATTATTGTAAAATATTTAAATATCGTCTCTATTTCATATCGTTAGATTAATAATAAACAAATTATTAAGATAGATGATCGTCAACCTGCATACACATACCGACTACTCATCATTAAAATTATTTATTTTGGCTTATTTATATTTATACTGTGGATCTTAGTTCCTTAAATAAAACGTAATTGTTAGACCCGTGGGTATCGAATACTTGATAAAATCTGAAAACATTTATTTTGCATTTATTTGTGCTAACGCCTCCGACATCGCCCAAAGTTGTATTTACTTCTCTATATCTTCTGTCTTATTTTAGCCTCGCCACGTACAGACCTTTTAGTAATTAATGTTTTCTTTAAGGTTTGATGTGCTGATGAGTCTGTCGCATTGAAATTCGTCCTAACTATATCTATAAATTATGAAAATCGCAAGAATCATTAATATGAGAGTGTATCGACAGTTTTTCCATTTGCATTTTTTAATGAATCAGTAGTCGTCCATTAGCGGTGCATCCTAATTAGAAGATACACGTATATAATAAATAAAAAACCGTTTCTTTTTAATAATTTCGTTTAAATTCAATTGAAATCATTCGTATCGAACATGTGATATTGAAATATCAGTCACGAATGCATTAGAATAAGTATATCTATATTTGCTAAGAATTCAAAGTCACCCTGGTAGAAAATCATTTAGTTTTATCGGGGTGCATAGCTTATTTAGCGGGGCGCCTCGATAAAATTAGATAAATTTCTACTAGGGCAGTATCTCGATAAATAATTCTAGCAAATAGTTCGGGATGAAGCGATAATCAATTCTCTGCTTTTCGTACAAAGCTCATTATATCTATAACTTGGCGAATGCGTTCTGTACTCGGAGCCTGGATCATTCTGAGGATATATGGTGCAGGAATCGGAAAAAAAATTTTCATCAATTTTCTTAAAGGGCGATCGAAAGAAAAGTTTCGCATCGTTGAAATGACGCATAAAGTACGAAGACCATCGTTATAGTCTCTCACGATCGAGCGGGGATGCGATTGGCCGTACTAACAACACACGTGATTCAGAAATAGAACTTTCTTGTGTGAGATAGAAAAGTTTTTGAATTACCAAACTCATAGAGAATAAGATATCATCATTTGTTTACTTTGCCTTAAGAAAAGCTTGCTACTAGCGCTACTTGCAAATTCCATAATGATTATCTTTGTTTTATATTTAAGAAAATTAATGCAATATATTTTCCTGCATTGTATATTCGAAAGAATTATTTTGTTTTTATACCTCGTATAAAAAGTGCACAAAATTCAGTACAATGTTGATAAAGTTATCCATTACACATTGATGAATGTAATCGATTATTAATATCATATTTAAAGTCTTAAATATTAACATACATAAAATACAATGTATTTCTGTTATTGTACTCATTTATTTTTCTATTACTCAAAACAAATGAGATAAAGGAAAAAAGGTCTCACTTTCCAATTTTCTATTCATTGATTTTCTAGAAGCTCATGATACATGTACCTACTTACTCTCATGCTTCATCATAAAACACGTCGCTTAAATCGTTAATAACTGTGTTATATCAAAAGTAAGTAAGATAAAAACAAAAACGTGTACAATTAAGCTTTACACGTTTGATATGTTATGTGAAAATAGTTTTCGAATTAGGAGCATAAACTTCTTATTTACCTATTTACTGTAAGATTCTAATATAATAAAGAGATTATTTTCAATTTATATGAACTAAATTTTCGAAGAATATGGGACATTTTTATAGTACAATATTAGTCAACTCATACTCTGTTCAAAAAATGATTTCATGTAATTCGATTGAATTGTCAAGTCTGAGCGCGCTTTCACGAACGGGCCGGGGTTTGCATCTGACATCGGGCAATTTGTTTTTATATTTTTTTACTTTCTAATGCAAATTTTTTTTACACTTTTTCTATGCGTATTAATTGTTATACATAAATAAATTTACCAATATAGAATCACAAAATTTAAATGAAGAAAAGTACAGTCTTGATGTTATTTGCGAAATACTGCGAATTTATCTAATTTGAATGTAAATATATTTAAAATAACAATTTTATAACAACTCCGTGCGAAAAGATTGATTTATCGAACGCGGGGAAAAAGGTGCATGCATTAAATTGAGCTTCTTACACGTTGTGTCATAATAATGGTTCGATACATATGGGGGGAATAGATTTTACCCTCCTCTGACCTTTTGACACTGACTTCGCTAGCAAACGTTCAATCAACGCATTGTTATTATATTTATGAAAGTCTTTAATTTAATTGCGAAAAATTTTGCCAAATTTATTATAAATGCGATTCTACATAATATAGAGTTTTTTGATCATTCTTAGCTTCGACTTCCCCTTAACTATCAGTACCTAAATTAATATAAAATTATTACATAAATTCCTAGTATATATAATCCAAGGACGTAAGTATGTTTGTGGTACGTTATCGTATATGACCTATATTCTGCAATCACAATACGAATAGACTGTATACATATAGCAGCCTACTTATGCATATTACAAGATATCCTGCAATTCGTATTTTTAATTTTTTTCGTTAAACAGTCATATTTAACTAGTACCCCTTTTGAAAAATCTGAAGTAAAATGAAGTTTAAAATGATTTTTATCACGTGATATAATTACATTTTAGTATATTGTAATACTTATGTTCTTTTTGTTGCAATATTGTCTAGTTGGTGCATAATCTAATCACACCAATGTTTTCAAAGTATTGTTGAGCAGTTTCGAAAAGAATTCTTTTTCAAATTCATTGTACCTACATTTATTTTTGCTTGTACTCGGGTATGTTTTTGAATAGCACGTGGGACCAAGCGTGGTAACACGTTTTTAAAAAATTCATATATCTGAAACTGGATGACCCGTCGTCAATCCGTTTTATTTTAAATTGCATGTAAAACCATAAGTTTAGCTTGATGGAATGTGTATGTTACTTGAATAATGTCGCGTTTAAATATTAAAATCAAATTTTAAGCTTTGTTAACTTTTTTGTTGATATTATTTAAAAACGCTTTTTTCGATACATATATCAAAGTTGCACAGTACCATTTTCCAAAATTTCTTATAAAAGAATGCTAAAAAAATCACCACGAAATATAATATTTACCATTATAAAACCCTTTTCAAATATTGCAATATTTATGATATAATAAATAGCTTTTGAGTTTTCAAGTTATTATGATAAGTATTTGGGTTTGGTCATATTTGAAAAATTCATAAACTGTATCGTGAAAATCCACTGTAATCGAATAGAATATGCAATGAAGTAATAACAATAGAGCGTTGCGTCTTATCAGTGATTTTACGAACAAGTTGCTCTCAATCCAAATTTACTAGGCCATCGAGATACCAGCGTCTCCTATAGAATTATTTATGAATTTGCTTTACATAATTTATACAGAGCCATGATGATTTTGATATTCATTTTCTATAAAGATATTAGTCTCTTATGGAATCTCTAAGTCAAATTAAGTTATATGATTCCCGAATTAACAAAACGATCACTGCGCATAATCATACATCTTGCACTCGTTTAAAATTGATATCGATATCTGTAAATATCCTCACAACTGCACAGGCTAAGAATTAATTCTAGCATTTACGTTTTTTAATTATAAAATATTAACCGATCAATTATTCATTTTATTTCGCAATAAAATTGAGTACTTATCCAACTCGAGTAACGTTCCTTTAAAGATGGCATTAAAATGTATATATTTTTTGTATGTCAATTGCACTGTTTTACTTTATTACGCGTACAGTTAAAATGGGTAAAAGTACTTTTACGTGTAAAACACATATAAATACTCTTATGTATAGATACATAATTCGTTATTTATTATACCATAATAAAATATTGGTTATATAATTTTATCGAGAATTTTCATTAAAAAATGTTGTTGGGTCTCAATTATATTATCAACAAACATCCTACATTGAGACAGCAAAGTATATTTTTTAATAAAAAATGCAATCAAAATTCTATTTGTTGACACGACCGCAAATGGATAAATGTTATACTTTTGACATTGCTTGACACTCTTGCAATAGACAACAGTTTCCGATGAAATATAGCAATGTCCTGAAAAATTCCACTAATTATTCCATCAAATTTAGCATTTAAACTCCAGAGCGATTTTGTCATTTTTCAAACATGTGATCGCACTTTTCATAAATTTCGATAATAACCGAGATCAGTTTATCAGCAGCTGATCAAAAGAAAATGGATTTTGTGATCGTTGACCCTTTTAATTAGCGTGCTACTTTATACAATTGATGCGCGTAGGATACACCCAGCATGAAACAGTATTAACGGCAAAATTCAGAGTCTCATTAATTTCGCGACTATTGTGCATTATGCAACGCCGCGGCAGAGCCCAGTCGTGATAGTCGCCTGAATTGATTGATATTATCAGATATGTCGGCATTAGTCGGTTGTGCCTCTGGATAGAATTTTTTTTGGCGAGTGTACCGAAAGTAAAATAAAATGATATATGAATTCGCTCTAGTCAAAGTTCTATGAATTTTAATCAGCAAATCTGGAATGAAGCTGCTGTGAAAGGATAAATACGCGGATAAAATTACGTGTACAAAGATGGTTTTAAATAAATAATTCGACTTTCAATTCGTATTCCTTTATGATGCTAGATTAAATACAAGCGCGAAAAGCGCGTACCTATGCGCAGGATGTTACAGTTCGTTTCGCGATATTTCATCAATATATTTACAGAAGTTCGTCACCGTTTTTAACCGATATTATTAATTTCGTAAGTGTTTTACGCTGTATACATTTATATCGTTATTTATTTATCCCGCTAAAACACAGCCGCATCGAAAAGGCTAACAAAAAAACGTACTTATTATATAATATACCGATAGTAATTTCAGCCCCAATAGAAAAAGGAGGGTAGCACGCTAAACTTTTCAAGTTCCAGCTCACGTTGCCATAAACGATTTACTAAACTTATAATAGTCACGTGTATGCAGTGCTAGAGCTTGGAACACGTGCATACCTTATACGGGATTCTATCCACTTATCAAATTGCATATTGCTTTGTAACAAATACGCGCGGATTGGAAACTTGGATTTAGTAGGCCCTGATGCTATTGTAATGTAATGCATAGTCTTTACTAGCTTCACAGTTATATTGTGTACAAATGCGCCTTGTATGTGCAATCCGCTCGACTTAGCCATAAAATAAAAATCAAGATTAACAGCTTCGGAGTTTATTTTCTATTACAGTTAAACTGTGGATAAAAGTGCATTGTAAATGCGTCGCTCTTAAAATTTCGCAATAAAAAGATTTGATCATCTTAGTTTATTGTGAGACAACTTTCGTTGAAGCCTTCGGTCGAGATTTTCCTGCACTTGCCCCTTTGGCAGTTAAATATCTCGCATAACACCTGCAAGTAGTATAACGTTTTGAAAATATACTGTATTACAGCGCACAACTTGAAGTTATTTGTACAGAGCCTCTTAATCGCAATTTACAAATGCTTGATATTTATAAAAATTTATTGCTACTTGAAATTCACGAATAAAAGGTTCGTAATAATGAAGAAAACTTTCGTAGATGGTTATTTATTAGAGATGGAAAAACGATCCATTCGAGCCAATAAAATACACTTTTAAATTAGATGGCCCACGTTTCGGACACTTATTGTAAAACAATTGTAAATAATTGTAAAGTATTGTAAAAAAAGTAATATTTTTTCGGACTCACAAACGTCAACAAACTCTGCTTACTAGTCACTTTGCCAGTGAGGTGATTATAGCTAGGCTTCTCAAGCTGGATTGAGTCCCTCTTCCACCTCTAACAAAAACTTCTTGCTCAAACGTTGAATAAAATCAGCTCGTATATAGTGCGAGAAAAGATTGTGCATATAAGCCAATGGATATATTCCTTGAATTTATTATTTATATGGAAACCTTAATTTAACATTATGGAGGGAAAAAATCGAGTGTAAGATCTTTGTACGGCATACAGACGTGACGTCGCCGCTCGTGTTACAAAATCAAATATATGAGTTCAGTATCCGAGCTGAATTATTCATCCACTGATGCAAATAATTCGTCTCTGAACGAATACACGGGGGGAATCGAATTTAAAGACTGTAATGTGAATACATTTTTGTAACCCCCGGGTTCAAATTATCTCCTGTTAAGTCTTAAATGACGTTGGGCAGGGAATTTAATTGATATGTCAATAAATCCAAATAATTGAAGTACAAGGGGATTAATTGAAAATTTGGAATGACGCCGATTAAATTTACATAAAAAAAATTAAAAAGAAAAACAATTAGCGTAATACACGAATATAACGAGTTCAATGAAGTATTGATTTGCATTCAATAAAAATATGTTGCTAAAATGAAATTGCAAAGTTAAATCACTTTCATCCAGAATTACATTCTTCTTCCCCCTACGAAATACTTTTTTTTTAAGGCCTTTCAGTTTTCTTTATAATGCAAACTTCTTGTTATATTCCCTTGTGAAAATAACTACAGGAAGGTTCAATTACTATAATATCAACTGCACTTCCTTGCTTTGATCGACGAGACGTTTACCCTATTAAGTTTTCTTGTTTTTTTTTTGTTACTTTTTTTTATTCAATGTCTAAGGCGAATTAAGCCGTCACATACTCACTCTACATATACGAAATTAAACATTCTACTTTGTGAAAATACGATAATTTAAAATAGAAAATACACTATGTTCATGTCAATAAATCTCTTTTTTTATATTTCATTTAATTTATTGTTCAGTTAAAACTGGTTATTCAAAATAATGATAGACAAGCAAGATATGAAGTAACAAAATAAAACAATGTCTATTAACATTTAGGTAATAGATTAGTAATAGAATTAAGTGTTTTACGTAAACTGTAAAAATAGGGAGTGGGTTTGAAGTATCAATGAAGCAAGCTTAAAAAGTGTACTTGAAAATTTCTTTCTCTTTATAATGCCTATACAAGCTCCACCATTTTTGCATGAAAAAAAGTGATTAAAGACGTGCTTTATTCGGATGAATATGTAACACGCTGACAAAGCTGGAATTTAATTTTCTTTACAGGTCTTACAGTTATTACTTCCGCTACTTATCATCGCCGATTTCATGGATATTGTACGAGCGGATGATGGACTAGATTTGGTAGCAATGAAAAGACCATTTTGTAACGCATTCACGGGTACGTACATTACCAGAATCATTTTATAAATGGAATTGTGACACCGAAAATTGCCGAATGTGCGAGTAGTCCAGAGATTGTTACTTTTGTGGGAAACGGACTGTTGATTTACAATGTATTTTCTAATTAAAAAATATAAAAAATGTACAAAAGTAGAATCACTAATTTTAGTATGATTGTAAAGTATAATAGTGTTTTATTTCATGAAATAAAATAGAGTATCAAGAGAGATTAGGACAAATTAGGAAAATAATGTCGATATAGTAATCTGTAAAGCAAAGCTTGCAAGTCGAAGAACTTTGCGAAATTGTGTTGCGTATATAGTCAGTATAGGTGAATAGAGGCTGCCCAAGGGTGTAATTAAATTTTGTCCTTAAAATATAGAACTTTCAAGACTAAGTAAACGCGCGCATATACGTTTACAGCACCAAGAGCCGTAAATCCTTTCGTCACTTGGAACTAACTATACTCTAATACATTGATTTTATTAATAAGCTTCACATCGTAGTTTGAAAATTGTAAGAAATAAAAGATTATATTATCGATTACCTCTTCAACCCTTCGGGAAAAAAATCTGCAGAAATTCCTAAAAAAGATTTAACAGAATCTCTTGTCCGATGTTCCGCAAGAAGTTCTGCAGACATATCTACAGAAGTAAAACCAGAAAATATTGTATCCTCAGAAAAACCTGCAAGAATTTTGACTTCAAAAAAACTTGTGCAGAAATTATTGTACAAGCAGTATTTCCTGCAGTATTTCTTTAAGTTCAAAATTTGTAAATTTGGTATTCCTTATAGGTGTTATAAGATAGATGATAACACCTAAATAGGGGGCCTAAGCTAAGTTATTTGCGTTATATCTAATTCTTAAATGAATAATAAAAAAAAAACCCTAAAATATAAACTTAACTTTTAAAAAAATTACTAGAGATGTTCCTGTAGTTTCAATTCAAAATTCATGTACAATTTTCTGAAGGTGCAATATTTTCCGAGGCTGTAACTTCTGCAGATATTCCTGCAAAACTTCCTATACAACTTTTTGCAATGGTTTCTGCAGAATTTTCTTCAGCAATATGTTACGAATTAAAACATCAGGTATTTTAATAAGTTCAATACATTTACGCGATTCAATTGGTTTGAGTTTTGTTTTTCCTACTAAGTGTACATATTGATTAGATTGATTATTTCTTTTCCTTCAAAAGTGAAACTTTATGCGTTTGTGCGACGTAGGTATACCTTTAGATAATTCAATTTTCCCATTATAAATGTTTACTTTTTAATATCTACTGCACGTACGTTAGATTAAAGTATACGATGTTAGAAACATTATCTTATCCCTGAATCGCAGCAAAAATAAAATTTACCTAAAAGCTTTGGAAGATAAGTAACAGGTGTAGTGAGCGAGAAACTTTAAATTGAAATAACTTTTAAGCTTAACATCATGTGAATAAAGTTTGGATCATTGGTTATATGTTAAATAAACCCAACTTTTACTTATTAGATTCCTATAAGTTGTTATAGCGACATGATTAATACAGCATGTGAGCAATTCTCGGATAACATTCATTCCTTTTCTTACAGTTTTTATTACATTTTAAGATAATAACTATCTGTTATCCCATATGAGTCACACGTAATTAGAATGCATAAACTTCTAGTCTGGTTCTAGTTGATCCTACATACTGAAATTAATACTTTCCATGAGATATTTTCATAGAAATTTTCAGCGATCAAATAAAAATCTGCCAAGTTTTGATGCAGCATGAACAGTCAAACTATCAGTAAAGAGAGTATAATGAAATAACTGATGTTTATGCACCTAATATCTAATACAATAATGCACACTCGTGGATAGAAATAAAAAACAAAAACTCAATGCGTGTGCGCGTGCTGAAGCATCATAACCGGGATATATTGGGTGTTCCAGGTTGCGGCAGGAAGCGCGACCCGGCATACGCATCGGCGGCCGGCAGTTACGGCTCGGTCCAGCTCCCGAGCTCCGTCTACCGGGAGCTGTTGCGCATCGTGGCGGCCAGGAACGGCGCAGCCGAGGTCAGGATGAGGAAGCGACTCGCTCAAGGCAGCTTCGAGTCCCAGGAACAGCTGCCGCGCTCCGCCGCCCTCTTCTGAGCCTGCCTACCGCTCCTCTTGTGACCCTTTGTTCTTCTCATCACTTTCTTCTCCTGCCACTCTGTTCCATTACGTTTTTGAATGCTTTTCTTTTCCATAGCGAAGCTGCTGCTGATGCTGCGCGCGATGATATTGCCGACGAAGATAATGACACCGTTTGAGGAAGCGGCTTTTCTAGCTGTTCTATATATATATATATATATTATATTCTTTACTTTATTGGTTTGCGTATAAGCAGAATTGTACTTACCTTGGGAAAGTGTAACAGCAAGTTTTATTTTTTTGAGTGTTTGTAAGGGTTAATTATTTATGTATCGTGGTTTGGAGAGTAGTTCGTGGATATTTGGGATCTCGATAGATTTTAAGATTTTTGGATTGGACTGCAAGAATAACTGAAGAACATATAAGAAATTCATGTATAAACAATAAATAAAAATTTAAAAGTGTCATCAAAACGAGTACTGTAACTCTTTGTATTTGATTATAATTTATTTTTTCATTAGCATAAAAAAATAATTGATATCCAAATGAATAATGTACGCATATACAGCAGCTGATTTTCAAATTCCTAATGTTTTACCAACTTCTACGTAAATGTCACGCTCTTCATCTAAAGCTTCATTGCACGTATGTTATGAAGTTACACTGGTTAGAAACTTACTTTTAGGGGAACCGATCATAAGAGAATACATTAAACAAAAAAAAACAATATTGAATCAATCTTGCTAACATATATATTTAGTAATCGATATAAAACAACTAAATAGAATGCATTATAAAGCATAACGCATAAACCATAACACGAGGTGCAATTATTAATTTCATTACATATATATATATATATATATA
>UELU01141622.1:27805-64389 GCA_900490025.1 Megastigmus dorsalis
ATATATATGTATGTATGTATGTATGTATGTATGTATGTATATCAAACATTGTTGCAATAAATGTAAAGGAAAGGTACTGATTCAATAAGTTAACAATTGATAAAACATTTGAAATATAGTTAATATTACATTGAATTTAAGTTCGATGAGTAAATAAAATTTAATATAACTATAAAATGAATGCAACTAAAGATAAAATGGAACTGAAATGCGAATCCAATTATAAATGAAAGAAATTGTGCAGCAAAATCCTTTTACAATTAATGTTAATTATCTTAATTTATATTTAATGTATTAATTTTATGATCTATGTCTTATTTTTGTAATGTGCACTTGTAACTGTTTTACTTTGACAGTTTTCATTCGTTACATTTATTGGGTGTATAAGGTTTTTTTCGAAGCATCGAGACATAGGTACCTATTGATGCCGAGAAAAATTCTACATTACAGAATTTATATCAAAACGTTAAAATCTGCTTAAGTAAGTCTGTGTAAATTACATATAATTGAAGATCGTCGACCTACATTTAAAATTAAAAATTTCATGTATACTATTATTCACGTTTTAATATTAAATTCATATTATAATAATCTAGTAAAATCACAAATAATGAAAAATAAAGGTCAAGTTTCAGCAATATATATACAAAATACTTATAAAGGTGCTTTTTTATTTAAAAAATTGTACATTACACAAAAAACAATAACGAAAGGCCTGTAATAATAACTTGTCTACACTCAACTTGGAGAACCGACATTATACTCTGAAACGATTATTAACGAATTTGAAAATATAATTTATTATATGATATGATTAATATACTTAACATACTAATAATTCTTTTTCTATTTGATGCAGTTCCATGATCAATATCAATTGAAATAAAACAAGTCTCTATGTATTAAAATTTATTCATAATGAAAGTAAAAATATTTAATGCGTTCAACAAGTGTTACGTACATGTTCACCAGTTTCACTTTATATACTCCAAACTAAAGTCAACTGTACTTGATTCATTCATTCTTTTGATTTTTTGTGTATGCTCTTAAAATGAATCTATGCTTTTATAGAAAAATCCAATACAATTATAGGTATCCATATACTATAAAATATGAAAAATGATATATGAGACGTTGTGATGCAGATTATGGTTACATGATATACACATATTATATATGAAAATAATGAGAGTTAAACAATTTAACCGATAAGTCATTTAATTTGTACTGTAATTTAATCAATTACTTATCATTCTTCCACATGCGTTTATCTTTATAAATTTGATTAGATGATTTCGTTTACGTTCTATGACAGCCGATATTTGTAAGCTAATTTTACAAGATTTATTGTGTATTTGTTATATATTTTATAAATAAAATTAAACTATTCCTGGAAATATCAATTATAATATCATCTAGTTCATTTTTTCTTTAAAAAATCTATCTATAAAAAATATTATAAATACACTGCGATTCAAGTATAATTTTGAAATAAACTTTCGTTAAACAAGTAGTCGATTGTTTTAAATGGAGACGATTTTGAACTTCTATATTTCTTCTTAGCCACAGGTTGAAGTTGTGATTGGATTATAGATGCCAAATTTTCCTGAACTTGTTCGAGCCTTTCTATGAAAATCTTCTCCATGGTTTTAAACGCTTTGTTCATTTCATCTACAGTATAAAAAAATTGCTTAAAAATGGGAAAATAAATTAATTTGCTTTTAACTACAATCAAGGAGACACGAAGAGGTGTAACGAAAACGGCGAGTTCTTTACCCGATGTGCAAACTCCGGTGAGAATTCTGGATGCGGTCGATTGCGCTTTAGCGACAACTTCTTCCGTCTTTATGCTGCAAATCGTATGCTGTATTTCAGATACGACGCTCTCGTTTGAAAAGTTAATTTGTATCGTTTCCGTCACTTGTTCTGAAAAAAAGAAAACAATCGTAGATTAGAACAATCTTAATAAACACAAAACCAAAGTTGCATTTTAAAAAACATTATTTTGCGTTATTTTTCTTCAAGAAAATAAATAATTATGAAATTTCCGTCTTATTCTATTATGACTCGTTAAAGTTGTAAATATGTGCACTTACCAGTTTCTAGTGCCGGTAGTTCCGTGATTTTGAGGGCACTGTTTTCCGAAGCGACGAGTGCAAATGCATGGAATATCGCGCAAATCAGAAAAGACATGATGTCACCGTTAAAGTAAATTGTCGCTCCGAGTGCGTTGCCCCCGCGACTCAAGCCAAGTCGGCTGAGCGTAAATAGGGAAGAATTAGGGGGAAATCATTGCACTTGCTTCTATCTTATTGTTGTTTCTAAATATATTTCTTCAAGTTTTTTTTTCGAATTTAAAGGGACTCTCCCGCGATCTATCGAAGCCGCACGCATGCGCGCATCTTTCGATTATCTCGGAACGTCAAGTTCGAAATATGTGTTAACTGTTAAATCATAGCACGCGCGCGGCTTCAACTTTGGAAATAAGCGGTAAAACAAAGTTTGTGTGCTTTGATTTTCTGTATTAAATCGTGTTAAATAAGGTTTTTAAAATGACTGAGAGAGTACAGGGTACTTTTGTGTCTGAAAAAATATCGAAAGTTAGGTGGAAGCACGAGGAATATTCCGATGCTAAATACTTCTTGACCGGTAGTTGGGACGACTCGGTGAGAATTTCTAACCTATAGCTGTTTTAAATTTCATTTACTTTATATGTATTATACAGTAAAAGTATAGTTAGATCAGTAATTTTGTTGTACTTAGCTTCAGAATTTTAATTATATTATTTGAATTCATTTTAATCATGTACTTTAATGTAATTTTGAGAACGGAGTTATAACCTCAAATTGAAGTATAAATCCACTTTTACTTAATAATCTTTTTATTATTATAGGTTTATTATCTATAATTTATCTATAATACTTAAATATGGTGCTATATCTATATCATTTAAATTTTATGTATCTCTTATTTTCAATTGGGGAAAAATTAAATTATTCAACAGGTGAATAAAATTAGTTATTGGACATTTCAAAAAAATGAAGAAGAGGAGTTATATCCTGTGAATGTTTCTTCATGTCCAGTGATTGGAGATGTTACAGAAATAAAATTCATTAGTCGAGATCATTTTGTTGCTTCCTCATCTGCTGGAACAGTGAAAATATTAAAACTTCAAGATAATCCTTTTGCAGATATAAAAGAACAGACTGTTTGGGAATCGATACACAAATTTAGGTACTTCAATTTAATCGTTTCTAAACTATTGGTAAAATTTATTTTATGTAATAAGGTTTTTATCATATATTTTGCTTTTAGTCAAAGGGAACCAGCATCTTGTACAGCATTATCAACTTTCGAACAAGACATTGTCACAGTTGGAGAAGATGGTAGAATAAATTTACTTACAGCCCAGCAAAAAAATCCAGTCAGAACAATTGGTATTTTAACTTTTGGACTAATCAAAGAGATATTTTGAATTTTGTTTTTATTAAAAATGCTTATTTCTACTTTTAGATGATGCAGATAGCTGTTCATTATATTGTGTTGATTTTTTACGTCACAGTGAAATTCTAACTGGAAATATTCGAGGACACATGAAAGTATGGGATTTGCGCAGTGAACTAGATACACCAGCAACAAGTATTATGTTATCAGAGCAAGCAAAAGTATTACTTTTCACAAGATACTACATTATAAAATATTCTATCTTTTTTATTCTAAATAAATAAATTAACCTCTTAATTATTTATTTCATTTTTAGACAGAAGCTACAAGTATTGCTCATCATCCTACACAGAAACATATAGTTGTAGCTGGTGGTGGTGATGGAAGTCTAACTGTTTGGGACTTGCGCTACAACACATATCCAATTAGTCAATTAAGTGCCCATTCAAAAAGTGTCAGTGAAATAATGTTCCATAAAGATCGACCAGAAAATCTTTTTACATGTTCTATTAGTGGTGAACTTTGGCATTGGAACAATATGCAACAATCTAAACTGAAATTAGGTAAATGAATATATTTAAATAACAACAATTAATTTTATATTAAAAAGTTTATTTCACAATTGTTTTAATGCTGTTATTCTTTACAGATTCCACCGACACTCATTGGTTGAATAATATCGGAAATAAAGGAAAACTTCAAGTAAATTCTTTATGTACTCCAATGCATAAACCTATAAATAGTATAGATATCGATAAAACCAATGTACTATTTGGATGTGATAACGAAGCAATATATGTCATTCAAGATGTTAATGTTTAAAAACATTTTTGAATAACAAAATGTATTGACCATGTAAAATAGCCAAATAAGAATAAGTAATTTGTACATGAAGAGTAAGTTCTTATAAAGTCTTAAGTTAATTTTTCCGTTTTTATTAAATATAAGATGAAAAATAAAACGATTTTTTATTTTTATTTGAAGCTTCTTCTTTTGCAAAACTTTATAGATAAAATGTAGTAAATTAACTTGTTAATCATCTCCAGATACCTTGTAATTCAAATTTTTATTAACTATCTAATGAAGTTATTTCATTTGAAAAATATTCTAATGATATTAAAAAAGATTTGAATTGTTCAGTTTGATTTCGTGGGCTGCACTTACATTAACTATCATATTAGATTATCTAATTTAAATCTTTTTAGAAACAAATGCATAAAAAGAATTACACTAGTTACGATTAAAAATAATGATTTACTCTAAATTCCTTTTCTTAAGGAGTTAAATATCGATATCTGCCGAATGAAGATTGTTCGCGTGATTTTGTCTTTAAAATATATAGGTAGAATCATTATACACTGTAAGCGCTTGGTGGGGATAAATAAATAACAAATTGCAGAAACTATACATCCAAAACAAATGTATTACTATATATATCAAATGTGATAGTAACCTCAAAAAGACAATATAAAATGACTCAAATAGGTAATCCTAAAAAAGTTTAGTATTCTTATAATATATTTTTAATCAAATAGATATTAAAATAGTATATACTTATGTATTATACTTATACCGTAGAGAAAGAACAGAAATCGAACAGTAAAATTCATTCTACCAATTTACCCTAAGATCAAAGATGCATATGTAAAAATGCATCTAACAATTAGTGTAAATGCAGATGTCGCCTCAATAGTCACGCCAATCGCCCGCCCCACCATGCCCAATGCCCATGCTCCATAGACCATAGCGAATAGGTATATAGGTATGATATACAGGATAGGCGAAAGCGAGCGGCAGAATAAACATGGCCGTCAGAGCCTGTCCGCAATCGCTTGCCATTTTGTGACGCCTCGTGTGAGCGCGCCGCGGCGGCCCGTCGGCAACATTCCCAGGACGACGTGTTCTCGCAGCCTCAAGCCTCAACTCTATCAGCTCTCTCAAGAGTTTGCACGGTTAGAGTGCATCCAAAGCTCTTTGACGCGATTACTATCGCGGTCGGAGGCACACAACTGTGCGCGTCGTCGTCGTCGATTCCCTCGTCGACGGCGGTAGTAAATAGTAAATAATATAAATATTGAGTTGTACGCTCACTCACAATGTCTAAGCGAAGGATTGAAGTCGTCGACCCGTACATCAAGCGGAAATGGTAAGTACACGTGCATGTAAATACCGTGTGCTCGAATGTTATTCATCGTGCAATCACGCAAAATTCGAGAAGCCATCGTACCCTTTGAGTCAATCGCTAGTTAGGCTTTGTCTAACGCTTATCTTTAGTTTCGTACTATGTGATTAAAAGCTATATTGATTTTTTTATACCGATGTTCCTCTTGGGTACGTGTAGGCTATCAAAACTATTAGTTTGACCCGATTGTTTAAATTGCAATAAAAAGATACTGTTCTCAGTGGTTGAACATGTGCTCAACATTGATTTAGGGACCAAACAAATGTGTCATACATGCAGCATCTGATTATTAAAGTGATTGGATTAAAATTACTGTAAGGGTTGTAATCGAGTTAAATTTATTATTAAATGCTTCAATCCTATAAAATTTGTTTAACTACTTGTTGCAACATTGAATTTCAGTATTCCTTTTCTTACATGAGATACAAATTTTATCCTAATTTTATTCTTATTATATGAAATGTTAATATATAATAGATTACATGGTGTTTAAGCACTTTGCAAGCATTTGTAGCAAAAACTATATAGATACAATGCCAAGGTCAAGTTAAATAAACAATTATTAACTATATGTAGATACTAATTAAACGTACTGAATTCTTAAAATTATTTCCACAAGTTTTTATTATTGCAATAAATAGGATAACATTATTTGTAGTTATAATCATGGATCTGCTCATTTTTGTCTATCTATAATTATTATTGATTTTTATTTTACAAATTTTTTGACATACTGGTTCATATAATTACAATTTCAATCAGTAACTTACAGAAATAAAAACCTGAAAATTGCAAATCTTATTATTCTAATAAATTGTTTTATTTGATTATTTCAGTGATAGTTCAGTGGTGAATAATGTAGCAGCTATAGCATCAGCAGCAGCTCAAAAATCACAAGTACAACTGAATCCATACACTGGCTTGCCATACACACCTCGTTACCATGACTTTTATAAGAAAAGAATCACACTGCCTGTTTTTGAGTATCGAGCAGACTTCATGCGTCTGTTGGCCCAACATCAATCTATTGTCCTAGTAGGTGAAACTGGTTCTGGAAAAACTACACAAATACCGCAATGGTGCGTTGAGTATTCAAGAAGTATTGGCTCAAAAGCCGTAGCATGTACACAGCCAAGAAGAGTAGCTGCTATGTCTGTTGCTCAAAGAGTTTCAGAAGAAATGGATGTTGCATTAGGTTTGTTGAATGTATAGTTTAGAACATTATACTGAAATTAATTCAGGAAACATAGTAAAATTGTTTTACAATTTTTTTTCCAATTCAGTCATTAAAAAAATTTTCAAATGTAAAATTATATTTAGAAGTGCTAAATTAATTGCCATGTTTCCAATATAATTTAAGCTAATACTTACAGAAATGTACTAAATTTTATTAATGAAATTATTTGTGTTTTATAGGTCAGGAAGTCGGTTACAGTATTCGATTTGAAGATTGCAGTTCAGGAAAAACAATTCTTAAATACATGACTGACGGTATGTTGCTTCGAGAGGGTATGTCAGATCCCATGTTAGAAGCTTATCAAGTAATACTTCTTGACGAGGCTCATGAACGTACCCTTGCTACTGATCTTCTCATGGGTGTATTGAAGGAGGTCATTAAGCAGCGATCAGATCTTAAATTAGTAATCATGAGTGCTACGTTAGATGCTGGAAAGTTCCAGCAGTATTTTGATAATGCTCCATTGATGAATGTACCTGGAAGAACCCATCCTGTAGAGATATTCTATACCCCAGAACCTGAAAGGGATTATTTGGAGGCAGCCATTCGTACTGTAATTCAAATTCACATGTGTGAGGAAGTGCCAGGAGATCTTTTGCTCTTTCTCACGGGTCAAGAAGAGATCGAGGAAGCCTGTAAGAGAATAAAACGTGAAATGGACAGTTTAGGACCTGAAGTCGGTGAACTCAAGTGCATACCGCTGTATTCGACATTACCACCTAATTTACAACAGCGTATTTTCGAGCCTGCACCTCCAACAAAGCCCAACGGTGGCATCGGACGCAAGGTCGTCGTCTCGACAAATATTGCTGAAACGTCTCTGACCATCGACGGTGTTGTCTTCGTCATAGATCCTGGCTTTGCTAAGCAGAAAGTCTATAATCCGAGAATTCGTGTAGAATCTCTCTTGGTCTCGCCAATCAGTAAAGCCTCCGCGCAGCAGAGGGCTGGCCGTGCCGGTAGAACCAGGCCAGGAAAGTGTTTCCGGCTTTATACAGAAAAAGCCTACAAAAACGAGATGCAGGAAAATACGTATCCAGAAATTCTTAGATCGAATCTTGGCAGTGTTGTGTTACAGCTTAAGAAGTTAGGAATTGATGACTTGGTAAAATTTTTGTTTCTTTTCCCATTCAAACTTATCTTTTATAATTTTTTGGTGAACATATTAAAGCTGAAATTCTTTTTTTAAATAGTCAAGATTGTTTGTGATTAATTGCTTAAAGAATTTTAAAGCAAACAATTATATGTTTCAGGTCCACTTTGACTTCATGGACCCACCAGCTCCAGAAACTCTCATGAGAGCGCTAGAACTTCTTAACTACCTTGCTGCCCTAGATGATGATGGAAATTTGACAGATTTAGGAGCAGTCATGGCTGAGTTTCCATTGGATCCTCAACTAGCCAAAATGCTGATTGCTTCATGCAACCATAATTGCAGCAATGAAATTCTCAGCATAACAGCCATGTTGTCAGGTATGCTCAAGTGACAGGTACACTTTTAAAAATTATTTATAGACAAATATATTAGTCAATAACAATTTTTTTTTATGTTAGTAAAAAGATTTCTGGAAGGTTAGAGTTACTCCTAATTCTTTCATCCAAACATTAATTTAATTATATATCGTTTCTAATTATTACTCTATTGGAATATAATTGTTATTTATTATTATTTATTATTTTTTATATTATTTTTTTTATTAATTTTGGATTAATCATACTTATATTGAATTCTAATTAAAATTCAGTTATTTTTAAAATTAAATATTGATTCTACTGTGTCCCAATAAAGAGTTTGGCAAGGTAACGTGGTTTTTTATTGATGATTGATATGCTATTAGTCCCACAGTGTTTTGTAAGACCTAATGAGGCGAAGAAAGCTGCGGATGAAGCAAAGATGCGTTTCGCCCATATCGATGGAGATCATCTGACTCTGTTAAATGTGTATCACGCTTTCAAGCAAAGTGAGTTATAAACAAATATAAATATAAAATATCAATTGTGGAAAAAAAAATTAAAATGTCTTCGTTTTATAGATCAAGAAGACCCGCAATGGTGTTACGACAATTTCGTAAACTACAGATCTTTAAAAAGTGGTGACAATGTACGACAGCAATTGAGTAGAATCATGGACCGGTTTCAATTAAAACGAACGTCAACAGACTTTACTTCTAAGGACTATTACATCAATATTAGGAAAGCACTTGTGAATGGATTCTTTATGCAGGTAATGTTATTACTTGTTCTATGTTATTTTACAAAATAACGAAATAACATTACTAATAAATAATAATATTGTTTAAGGTTGCACATCTTGAAAGAACTGGTCACTACTTAACAATTAAAGACAATCAAATTGTTCAACTTCACCCAAGCAGTTGCCTTGATCATAAACCTGACTGGGTAATTTACAATGAATTTGTACTCACAACTAAAAATTACATCAGGACTGTAACGGATATTAAACGTAAGTTTTTAATTTAAAAAATATTGATGAAAACAAACAATTGTTTTTAATAATTTTTAATAATTTTTTTTAATTTTCAGCTGATTGGTTGTTGAGAATAGCACCCCAATACTACGATCTTCAAAACTTTCCACAGTGTGAAGCAAAACGACAGCTCGAGGTCATACAAGCTAGGTTAGATTCAAAAAAATATCAAGAAGGTTTCTAACCAACTTTAAGAAAACTTTAAATGTACATGGAAATCGTGTCACGAACTAGGAACAACTTACAAACAAGCAGAACTCGTCTGTTCATGATAAACAGTTGACATTTGATGATAAAAAAAATTACACAAAGAAAGAAAGTAGCATCAAAGAAAGCTGCAAAGTGAATGGAAAATGTTATCTATGTACTATTTTAGAATTTTGTGACTGAACAAGTTCATCAAGAATGAACATCTTACAAAAACAAAGAAAACATTAGGCTAATTTTTCTAATGTGTAAAGAATTATTATTTTGATTTTATTAAAAAAAATCTAACAAAGAACATCCAAAATTCATAAGATCAATTCAATGAGAAAAAGTATAACTTTTTTAAATTTGCAAAAAGTTTAAGTATCCGTAACTATAATAATCTTTATAGATTCTAAACTTTAATCTCAAATTATTTTTTTTATTGCTTAATCAGTTTATAAGAAATATATGTTGTAAAGTAATTGAAACTTAAAACGATGATAATTACATCGTGATCATTAATTATCTGTGAACCCCTGAAGAATTCATAATATTAACGCCTAAAAATGATACGATTTGAAAACCCTATCGTAATTGTATCTCATCAATTGTACAAGAATAATGCAAGATTTGCTGCTAAATATAATTTTGTAAATAGAATTATAAAAAGAAACTGTCATTTGGTAGCACTGAGCTTGACATAATTTAATAATTCATTTGTGCTTTAATGTTTACCCTTATTCCAAAAAGCATTACTGAAATATGAAATAATCGAAGAAAATTATGAAATCGAAACCTAAGTAGTGCAAAAAATTTTTGGCACTCGAACACAAGTTTCGTGCACCAGAGGCTTATGTAATTTGAAGCACTAACATCCAGCATAATACTTCACTGTATAATTTAAGTTAGATATTTTTAGTATATTTTATTAATGAAAATGAAATGAATGTATTCCCAAAAAATTGTTTTTAATTGAAGCCTCGTTATACATGCTACAAATTTTTAATATACCTAGATCGTAATTAGAAGTGAAATTTTCAATTTTAGAACTAGATCATTTGTGCATTTTTAGATATAAAATTGAATAAAATTTCATTTGTTTCACAATAAAAAGCGTATTGATCATTGCACTGAAAATTGCAGCTAATTTTAAGTTTCGCGAATTGTCATAACAAAATAGTCTAGTAATTTGTACCATTGCAATCACGTTGCCAGTTACATAAAGTCGTGCGAGGTTGATAACGATAAATTCGTACAGCTATCTAACAGCTATATTGAATTAGAAAGATCTTGCACGGAGTCTGGAGTAGGGAAAATAAGATTGCAATTTATTTATAGACGTATACGTATACCCCTATTTGCATACATCATACATTACACATCCTATCTATCTTCAAACTTTAGTTTTTGATATGTCTTTAACAATTCTTGTGTAGAATATTCAGCACTTTTATCTTTTGAAAATATTTAACGTTAAAAAAGTTGAAAAAATTGAAAAGATTTATCAAGTTCGGATAATTTTTGGTTGAAAATTTTTTCATAATTATAATAATATGTCTATCTGATAAAAACCAATATCTTCTTCAAAATCTTATGAAACTGTTTAAAATTAAAATTTTTTACAATGATTTATCTATATTGGAAAAATTAACAAGTGTTTTTGATAATTCAAATATAAATTGTTATAATTTCCTTTCAATAAATCAAATAAATTTATTTTTTGTTAATATGGTTAGAATACCTGTAATACCTATTACATTGGCAACACTCCGATTTTTCTTAAGAATAATCTGTCGCTTAAAATCTTATCTCAGTTCTATTCGAAATGTTTAGTTACGTGATAATTGCAGTTCTTCACCTTTCTCGTATTGTTTTAGAATTTAATTATAATATTGAGTATAAGGAAAAGTTTAGTGTAGGTAATATAATTAGAAAATTTCGTAGTAATGCAGCTTTCAAGTTGTATCATCCGTGAAGCATCATAAGACCGCCTATTACAGTAAATTTTACTCATTACATTTCCACTGAGAAAATCTCATTCTGCAAGCCTCCGCCTATAAATACCAATATAATATTTTAGAATTCAGGAAGCGTGCGTTTTTCAATCAATTTTCCAAAACAAACAAATCCATCGAGTTGCGCAATCGCGTCTTACCTTCGCGCGGGTAAAAAGAAATACCCGTCTCGAGCGGAAACATTTCTCTCTCCCGCGGCTTTCGACATTTCTCTCTATACACTTGTTTTATTTTTGCGGCAGCGGTGATTTATACCGGTCGCTATTTAGAAGAAGAAGAAGAAGAAGAAGAAGAAAAAATGTACGATCACGACGGGCGACAATGGCATTAGCGAGTGCGGGGATATCATAATTTTTTTCACTCTATCCGCGGGTCCCGTGTAAAAACACTCGCAAACTTATAGATATATATAGTTATATAGCAGCTGAAGGCGCGTCTCGGAAAATGAAAGTGAAGAAGTCGGGTCGGGCCCGAGTTGGTCGCGGGATATAAGTAAGCGCGCAGTCTCTCGCAGCGGTTAGCGCCTCCGTGCAGGCCGCGCATACAAGTAGCTAGTGGCTTTTATGTCATCGATCATCGGCGTGAGAAAGATAAGGAGAAAGAGACGCGGCCCCGGCGACCGGAGAAGCCATAAGGGACTGGAAAAAAAAGTGCTTGAGCAAACTGCTACTTTTCTCGGAATAAATTTACATATATTTAATTCACCGCTTGGAATTACGATTATTTTTGCCCCGGCTAATTTAATGTTTGCCTATATTTCATCCTGATGGTTACAAACAGGTTTGTGGGATGATTTTTATAGCTGAGCATATGTGGCGAATGAATTGACCCGGCCAAATATATGGTCGAGTCTTTTCGATGAAAACAATTTGAAAGAGAGTTTAATCGGGCTAAATAGGAAAGCGCATCCGACGCGCGGAAATGATTTAAGAAATATTTCATACGGTTTGAAATTTACAGTCAATGGGTGCGAACGCGAATTCATTAATTTTCTAAGAATGTTTCTTCATAGACAAAAAGAAAATGTGTTTTAAATCTGAATTAGTTTAACAAAATACGTTACAACCGTTTCCAAACTCAACTCTACACCATTTCTAGCTTCAGCCTTTTGAATACGCTAACACCTATATCGATAACACTATTTGATTATAAAAAGTCGCTTAAGGGGTCAAATTCCGCTTAAAAATAAATAAACGAACCGAGTGCTCATATATACACTTGCCATAAATAATAATCGGAAGATGGCCAAAAAAAAAGAAGGTGTAGGAGAAATTGAGTCGGATCGAGGACACGCTGATCGCGAGAGCTCCTTCCCCGCAAGCGAATCTTTTTCGGTGCGCGTCCAATCTCAATTTCGCGCGCTGCCGCCTCACAACTTGTATATATACATACTATACATACCATTTCTCCTTACATTCTGTACACACGTTTGTGCAGAGGTTATTGTGATACGAGCGACCGGCGAAAGTTCATATATAGGACTGTGTGTGTGCATGCATGGGAGTCGCGCTCGCTTCGGGAGATCATTTTCGAGATGCACGATTTTTCCAGGACCTTCGACCCTTTCTCTCTTTCTCTATCCCACTGATAGTTTCGCGGTTCGCCTCTCGTCACGGGCTCTTACAATGATGTCGTTTGTTCTGTCGATACACGCGAGATGGAGAGAGAGAAGCTATCCTTTTGTGACTTAATAAAAGAGTGTATACTTTCCAATTGTTTATATTGGCCGATTTTTTTTTTTTTTGTTAATCGCAGTGCGCGGCGACTTAATGAAAAGTTGTGCTCGTGCGCACGGCTTCTATTTTTCATCTGAGGAAATTGCATGTACCAATGTGTATGCGATTATTGTTGTATGACTAATTGGTAACTTTCTTTCGAGAATATTAGCGCGTGCATTTGATGAAAAACCAATACATATACCTATTTACAGATGATTTTAAGAAAATTTTTATATGTATGCTTTGCGGAAGGTATGTTGCGGGAGTATCGTGTGATTGTATATGAAAATCTGACTCGGCATTTATTTTTGTGTTAATTTATTTATTAAAACAAAATATATAGTTGGATTCTTATGTTTTTACAGGTACAAATCGGGAAATGCAGAGTATATAAATACAGAAATTTTGAGCTTGAAACTGTTAAATTTTGTAACAGCAACTCGCAATCAAACTCTACATCTTATCCATTATGCAAAATTTAACAGTTCTGTTTTAAATATAATATAATATATATGTAATACAATTATTAAAGACGTATAACTGACTGGCGATACAAAGATCATTCATGCGGCTTTTATGAATTGACCATAAAAATCCCATGAAAGCTTGTTGCTCTGCGTTTAAATAGTGCGCACTAAAAGAATAAGCTTCTATCGGACACTACATTAGCAACAGTTATACATTATATAAGAGTGTATTTAAAGAATAAGGATAATAGAACGAAAATTTAATTTATCCAAGAAATACATTTGCGCTTAGAAGCAATGTACACTGAAAGTCTGTGTGTTGACAGTCGTCGAGTTTGTTAATAAATTATCATTTCATATAATGAGGTTGCACAAAGACATGTTCTTGGATACAGGAAATTCTTTTTGTGCAGAAGAAATACATTGTACATGTATAGTGCGAAGGAAAGTGTAGAACAAAAGACAAAAAAAAACAAGGCTCTAACTTACTTATGTACATTAAAAAAATGCTTTGCTTCAATGCTTCCTTTTTTTTTTTTTACGCACGCGCGTCGCTCTATATAATCTGCTGAATAAAAGTCTTATGGTGCATCGAAATATCGAAATTCTTGCAATTTTTAAAACAAAAGCGTAAGCCAATATAACAAACGAAAAATCAAAGAAATAAAACAAAAAATAAATCCCATTAGACTTTTACGACTAAACTGGGACGCTCGACGTGTAGATATATATGTATCATAACAAAACCTGGTTGGTTCTCAAGGCTCGGATAAGAGGAGGCGCATGCATCACAGTGCTCCAGATAACCAATCGTGCTTTGAGTATCAATGATTTTTTCTTCCTCGGAACTTGTCTATATATTCTTGGAGGATACATTCTATGGGAACACGGTAATATCGATTACATTTCGGGGTTTCTCGTGCAGTGGGAAAACTAGCGATTTAGCATATCGGGGCCATAAACGAAAAGGTTTCGCGGAATCTTTGTGACTTGTGCGGTATACAAGTGAAATTGGCTCCCTTAAAGATCCAAAATATCTTTGGTAGATTGTGATAAGAGGGAAATGTAAAGAGCACCGCGATCTTAACTGTAAAAAAATTGAATTTTGTTCCATTCTCGTCAGTTGTGAAAAACAAAAATCTGCCAATAGAAAAGCAAAAATGTCTTTTCGCAGCGTCGCAGAGCAAAGTCCTTTCATTGGCAGCAACTCGTATATGTATATATATGTGTGTGTGCGTGTGTGTGTGTGTATAATATAAAGGCACTGAAAATTGGTTATCCGGTAGCGCGTCGGCAGCGAGTCCATTTGAAAAATCGCGTCTACAATACCGCACTGTCATATAGGCGCATCACTTCTTGAGCAAACCGAATTGCTGCTGCTGCTGCTGGAACCCCTTGGTCCTCTGTCCGTTGTTGGGGAAGGCGCCAACGTTGAGCGCCAGCACCTTGGACACGATGTTGATGTCCTCCTGGTTTCTCGTGCCAGCCCCTTGTAGATCCCCAGCTATGCCCGACTTGTACAGCAGGTCCTGAATCTGTCTCGCTGGTGTGGCCGACTGGCCGAACGGCCTCTGCTGTTGCTGCTGCTGTTGCTGCTGTTGCTGCTGTTGCTGCTGTTGCTGCCTGAAGGGACCAAAGACAAAGTTGTTGTTCGGTTGGGTCTGCAGGGGTCTGAACTGGAGGTTGTTGCTCCTGAGGATGCTGTTCTTCTCGTCGTTCTGGAAGCTGTTGAAGCCGAAATTGCCGATCGAGTTGAAGGCCTCCTGCCGATGGAACCTGCCGAGGGGCGCGACCGACTGAGCCGCGGGTGGCTGCTGGAACTCGAACGGCTGGAAGGACTGGTGGCGCTGCTGGAAGGGCGCCTGGAGAGGTGAGCGCAACAGTTGGACCGGCTGGTTCTGGAACGGCGGAGCGGGGACGACACTCGGCACCTCGAGGCTCAGACTCGGCTGCAGGTGGACGTTGGTCGTCTTGAAGCCCTGTTGCTGCAGGTGCTGCGGTGGCTGCTGCTGTTGAATGAGCGTCAGCTGCTGCTGCTGCTGCTGGAAACTCGGCTGTTGCTGCTGTTGCTGCTGTTGCTGCTGTTGCTGCTGTTGCTGGAAAGTCGGTTGTCGCTGCAGCTGCGGAGCGTTGAACTGCTGTTGCTGCTGCTGCTGCTGCTGCTGCTGCTGTTGCGGCTGCTGTTGCGGCTGCTGTTGCTGCTGTTGGAGCCTCTGCTGCTGGATGAGTCGGTCCTGCTCCTGGAGCTGCTTGATCCTGCGCTGCTCCTGCAGATAGAAGAGGTGCTGGTCGTGCTGTTGCTGCCTCTGCCTCAACTGGTCCTCGTAGGCCTGCCTCTGGCGCAATAGGAACTGGGTCTGCTGTTGCTGCTGCTGTTGCAGCTCGGCCAGCTGTTTCTCCAGCAGACGCTGCTTGAACTCGAGCTGCTCCTGGAGACTGAGGGGCTGGGACTGGGCCAAGGCGCCGTTGAGGCCCTCGACGCCGCTCTTGAAGAGGGGCACGACGCTCTTGGGTATGCCGCGCTCGTCCTGCTGGACCGTGAACGCCGCGACCAGAGGGGCCTGGAAGATCTTCACGTCCTCGGCGTCCTCTTTGCTCGGTTTGCCGCTGCTGCCCTCGGTGATTTTGGAGCCGCTGTTCGCTTGGCCCTTGGAGCTGCTGCTGCTGGTGACGGTCGAGTTGAGGGAGACGGTGGCTGCGGTCGGTCGAGGGGCTACGAGGGAATTCGCCGCGGCTGAGGCGACGTTGCCGCTCGCGCTCACGTGGAGGGTCTCCCTGATCGGGGCGAGGCTCACGCTCTTTTGGATCTGGCTCGATGAGGAGGCGGAGGTCGAGGTTGTCCCGATGCTGCGGCTCTCGACCGTCTCGAGCTGCTCCGCGGGCTTGGTCTCGTAGATCGCTGACGCCTTGTCCGAGGGAATCACGTGGTGTACCTGGACAAGTACAGTGGATAATGTTAAGCATTAAAATTGTAAAAAAAAAAAGAAAAGATTTTATATACCCTTTAAAAACTTTCAAGCTTTCATTTATCTTTACAAAAATACATATTTATTAGCAATGCAAAATATGGGTAAATTAAAGATTGAAAGTGTACTTAATATATCGTTAAAATTAGTCAACTATAATTATTTATCTACTCTCACGTGACGTCCTCAAGACTTTATGAGCTGGTATTAATTAAGGATATTCGAGTATACTTAAAAATATGTGTATGGGAAAATTATAATGTAAGATAATTATTGTATGCCTAGAGGCTTGGAAAAGTTTATCCGTATTTGCCCATCATTACCCAGTCTTTTATTCGAAACTTGGAAAAAAGTGTCTCGACTAAATAGAGACGTATATTATCGTCAATAAATGAAAAGCAGCTGTTCGTTATTCCGCAGTGTCCTACTTCTCTAAGCGAACCTCTGCTCGAGTATAGCAATTTACCGGCTCATTTTGAAAAAGAAATTTCCAATTTCCAATTTCTTTACGATGAGACTCTGTCCCTAGCTGCAGGTAGTTGTGCATGAATATATTTGCATACATTTTAAAAAGCGTTTTCCACTGTATACAAGATCGAAGGAAGCGAGATTGACGCGCGATAATAATGTAATGCTGCAGTTATGTGGATCTCTTTATGAATTCATGAGAAAAAAAAAAATCTAATTTTTGCCGTTACATAAGCGCTATCTTATACCTCGCGGTTTGATTATTAAATTAATCGCTTTGTATTGGAGAAGATTGTTTCGATAGCGGTGAAAGTAATTATTTCCCTTCATTTCTTGCGATACGGTGGAAAAATCAATTAATTCTTTTTGACTCGTGATGAAATTCAATGCAGTTTGAAAATCAAATCATTTACAATGTTCGTTTGAAATGTGAAACATCTATGGACTTATACACAGTAAGTGTTTAAAATATTGTTCATAAAATTTGAATCGATTCTTTATCGATTCAATGAACATGTATACAAGGAACATATATCAATCTATCGATGCTTGAAATTTCTTACACAAACGTTTGCTCAAAGATTTCGCGGTAGCGGGAAAATTGGTCAATCGATGGAGAATCTTTGAAAGCCGTCGTTTTTAAGCAATGCATCATTCCACCTTAAATCAGTGTACCTGGTAGAAAGAGTCTCGAGTCATAATACTTTTAAGAATATTATTTATAATACGACAGACGGGATAATCCGCGGCGAACACAACGTGATCTACGCTCCAAGCTATAACGTCGGCTTCTCAATGTTTTATGGGAAAAAGGTTTATGTAAAGAACCATGAGAGTCGCTGGTGTTGGCGCACGAGCGACGTATACAATATAACAACGATTGATGAACAAGCCGTATAATAAGCTTTCCTATAGCCACTGCAGTAGCGTCGGAAAATGTAATTATCCGCGCAAAACAAACAGCAAAAACTGCACTTGCTCACTCGCGCGCGAGAGACAAAGTTCAAAGTTCACACCCGCGCCGGCCGCGCGATTCAAACGCGAAAGCAAAGACTGTGCACTCGATCGATGCTTTTAGGAATTTTTTTTTTTTTCACCAACGTCTTCGATCACGCTTTCATTTATATATACGTATATTTCAAACTTTTGATGTAGAATAGATGCGCCTTGTGACATTTGCTTTCGCTGCGGTAATATCGGGTAGAAAGCGCGGCTTTTTCGTATTTCGTAATTATAATGAAGACAATACACCTTTAAAACGAGCTATTTTACTGTAAGTGATGTCATTGTTTAGAACGTAGCACGTATGCCGAATGAATTTAGTTGAATTCCGGAGAAAGTCTCGTTTAGGCGGTGGTATCGATAATAACGATTGGAATGCAGATGTGTACAGTTGCGTTGTGCGCGAATCTTTCGGACTTTTCCAAAAAAAAAGAAAAATTGAAATATATGGATAAATATGCGAATTTAAGCGGTGTCGACGGTACCTGAACATCCTTTGTGTAATCCTTGGGATGGAGCTGTGGCTTCTGCTCGGCATCGGGTGGATTATCGGATACGAGATACTTGTCGGTCTCGACGAAGCTCGAGTTCTGCAGCTTGTCCTCGCTGGGTATGTCCTCCTCGCTGGGGAAGCCGTCGAAGGAGAAGCTCGTGCTCTTCTGCTTGGATATCTCGAGGAAGTCGTACTTGCTCTCGTCGATGTTCCTATCCGTGGATCTCTCCTCCTCGTCGTTCGTCTCCTGTTTCCGTTCTTCCTGCTCCTTCTGCTCCTTCTGTTGCTGCTGCTGCTGCTGTTCGGCTGACTCGGCCTCGAGGTCCACGAGAGCCTTGAGAAGTGCCCGACGCAGATTCTTGTCGAGTTTCACGGGCGGAGGGGGCAGGGAGGCGCTTTGGGGCGACGAGGCCGAGGCCAGGAGGTCTTCCGCCAGATCAACCGGGTTCAGGGAGGAGGCGAGCGCCGCCGTCGCTAGCAACACTGCTATTGTTACCTGCAATCCATCAGAGATTTCCTTTTATGAGCCTTTGTTGGCTGACACGAGTTTTGCATAATGGCTCAAGCAATGATTTAGGATTAGGAGATTTTTCTCCTTGGGATTATATTATTTTGTCTACGGTTTGATTTGTGCGCAGCTTAGAGTGTGTCTGTGATCTTCCAAAGTTTTCAATTTTCACTTTTTTCTATTGATCAGTGGTATAAGTATCATAGAATACGGTTAAAAGGAGGAGCACGACTATTGGGTTCGTATATCAGCTGTTACTACTGATTTTATGCTGATTTAATCTCGCTTGCTGGTATTCCTTATTTTACTACGATTCGTAACACTTTATCATAGAATTAGTTGATTATATACTTTGCGCCACGAGAAATAAATATAAATACTTGCGTTTAAAGAAAAGTAATGATCCTAATTCGGTGGATCAGAAACAAGTGTAATAAAAGAAAATCCGTACCAGCCCAACGGCAAACGATAGTAGTTGCATTCATTTCTAAACCGAGCCATCCGAGTCTAACTCTCTTTTCATGTATTGCGCAATCATTTCGGATAATCTATACTAGGTTTTTTCATTGGCTCCAAAACTCACGCACTATCATCAAAAACACCTGTATATCATTTCCACAAGGAAAAACAGCCAAACGAATCCCACTCGGAATCAGACACATCAGCAGCTTAAATTCGATCACCTGCGCTTTAACGCGTTGATCTCCTTGTTCTCGTTCCCCTCTCGATATCCCTAATTAAGCCTGTACACGTTCCCCCGTTCCCTCGCGTCCATAAACGCGTTAATTAATCCATAAGAGCCTGTGTGTAGCATCGCGCGTAATTAGCCCAAATACTTTGCCGAGGCCAGGGCGAATTCCCCCCACCCCATCCGATAACACACATCAGACCGTCCGACTCTATATACTGCGCAAAGCTGTTTCGCGCCGCGTGTCTGTAGCGCGGGATTTACGTAAGGTGCGGTTGGAGCGAGCGAGCGGATGCGTGAGAGAATAGCTCGCACGCGGAAGGCGAATCTTCTGCAGTGTAACAGACAACAACGGCGTATACAGCGGCTGAGGATGGAGCGAAAGAAGCCGCGAGAAGAAAGGGACTTTCTTCGCCTCGCGCGCGCCGCGATACACACTCTCTCTCTCTTGCTCTTGTTGCTACTCTCTCTCTCTGTTTGGCCATCCGCGGCTGGATTATAGGCTCACTGCACGACCCTTTTGTGCGTGGATCCTTGTATTATTCTTTTGAGAGTATATGCCGCGGGATGGAGTTTCGAGGAGAAGTTTCTGCTCTACGGAGGTATAGAGCACGAGGATGCGCTGCGCCGACGCTCGCTTTATGGCTATTGCGTAATGCGAGCGTGTGGACTTTTTGCGTGATTATGGGTCTCGACTTTTATCCTCTCTCTCTCTCTCTCTCTCTCTTGTCTCGGGTTCGCGTAAGATGCACGTCTCCCGACGTTCGACTCGCGAAGCTTTTTCGATTTGTTTTACACGCCGCGCACAGTTTATCGAGGTGTTTCGTTTCGAGCTTCGGAAGATTTGCGGATAAACGCGTAGGGAGCAGGCAGCGCACGTATGAAAAATTAATTTATGCAATGGGATTTTCGGTGAAATTCGTTTAGCCGGACGTTGGAAGTTGGCCACACGGTTAATTTATCGCTGCGGACTCGAGCATAATTTTCTGTTTTATGTATATATGTATACGATTTATACATGCGAATAATCTTTTATCCGATCTGATCAGTTGCGTATTAAGAATTTTTTTTTTTTTTTTTTGAGCACATCGACTTCCACGGCTTGAGATTCCGTTTGCCATAAGAGTCGGACTTAATCTAATGAGCCTATCAAATCTTAACGTTATCCTACAATAGTTGAGTTTGTATCTAATCTAAATCGGTTACGTGGAAAACGAAAGCTATATTAAACCTATATAAGGAAAAATACAGTTTAATTCATACTCGAGCGCGTGTCCCAATCTTAATATATAAACTTGTTTATTTCGAGAAGTGCATCTTTTTCGAAATAAGGCATCTCTACCGGCATCGACTTATATAACTTAAATGCATATAAGTCGAGCTGGACTTTTCCACACATGCCTTATGGTTTTTATTTATTTATTTTTTTTTTTTTTTTGTTCAACGCGTAAGAGTTTAATGTCTCCCTAGGGGCAATGTTTCGACGACTTGGAATTACAAATTCATTAGTGTACTGCAACTTGTACTGCAACTTAACTTTTACCATAATTTGGAATGCTTTTGATATATTTCATAAAATGCCTGTGACGAAGTTAGATCAAACTACTGGAAAATTCGTATCTAACCGCGAATAGCTTTTTAAATACCCTCCCAAAGGAAATGAAAACTACAAGATTGAAAAGCCTCTACAATGTATATACAAAAATCACAACATTCTAACTCATTAAAGTCAAATTGAATATGGGATAAAAATCCGCGGCAATAATCAACGGTAGACAGAAAACACTGGTCCGCAAATTAATTTGATCTGCTTATTAATGCGTCCGTTAGAAATTGCAGAATCAATCATTCTTCCCTTCCCCCCGCGGCCAGACAAACACAAAGATCTATACATAAGAGCGAATCGGACTCGCGTATACGAGCTCCTAAACGATTGCAGTTCCTTGAACTTGGCTAATTAAATTCCTCGCCATCGTACGCGATTACTCGATCGTGAGAATCTCTCTCCGCACGGGCGAGAAACGAAAAAAAGTGCACTCGACTACCAGTCATACGCTTGGTATCGAAGGAGAGGCCGAGACTACATATACGCAGACACACAGACACAGATCCATCCCGAGTAAGCTCGTTTCTAAAAATCTAAGAAATCCCGCGTGCACGTGAACTTTCTTTCTCGTTCGCGATACACAGACACACACATATACACACACTCGTGTACAATAATCGTCGGCAATCAGCTGTAAGTTGGCGAGCAAGCGAATTGAGTCACTGGAGCGTAATCAGTACTAATTACGCGAGTCCTGTGTGTACTCTCTCTCTCTCTATCTCTCTCTGATGCATAAGCGAGCTGCGCACAAACTGATTGCGTGTTACGTGAAGCACCTTCCCTAGGCTTCCTCTGTATGTGTGTGTGTGTGTGTGTGTGTGTGTGTGTGTTTATGTGTATCTCCGTATTCCCGGCGATCTCTGCTCGCGTATTCGTAATTAGAAATTGCGCGCGCCGAGAGTTTTCCTGCGCTTCTGTATCCCCCTCCCTTTTTTTCCCCGTTTTTTTTTTATTTCAATGCTGCGATCGGAAGCTGCGGGCTAAGGAAAGTCTTTATTGTGCATACGCGCGATTTGTTATGGATACTATAGCTTTAAATATGGATACTGTATGTTTTTGAGTCAAAAGTATATGTTTGGTAATTGGGTTTTATATATCTGGGTTTACGCGGAAACTGTATTATTAAGTTTTTCCATTACTTGTATATCGATAGGAAACGAACTAATGTCTTCAGGAAAATCGTTACTATTTTATAATGGCAAGTTATGTTTGCGAATTTTCTTTATTTTTACCAGCGGAGTCAAATAACACTGAAATAATAGTCATTTTTCTATATTGACTCTATAAATACAGCAAAAAATATACGGTTACCTACTATAACAATTTCAAGCTAATAAGTATATGTTTTACTTTAATGGTATATGCTCGAAGGGAAAACAATAAATTTGGCAATACAATTTCTCTTTTTACGACCACGTAATTTAATAAAAATTTGAGTACCATATTTAAAGAGGTCGAGAATATAATGACAATAGTAAAATTCAATAGTAAATATTTATCGATCCTTTAAGCTCGCATACACTAAATTTTCCACTCGTACAAAATGCACATATATATTTATACGTTCATATGCAATACAATATACATTTATACCTTTTGTTACCCACATTCGCGGCTAAAGAGCTCGAACGCTCGGCTTCTCATCCGCCATAGCAATAAAAGAGAAAGTGCCGTTGAAAACTTATACCCAGTTATTACCAGAGCATTTGTCAAAGCCAATAAAACACGCGTATAATACAACAAGTACGAAAATTAACGTTATACATAATAAATATATCGAGGTGATGCATGGGATTTATTATACGTATAGGAACCGCTGCTTGGGAAAAGTAGTTTACACACGGGCGGCTCAAGCATCGGTATATACAGCAGCCTCGAGATTTGCAAATATTTTCACCTTTATCTCGTTTCTCACGTGCGGGCGGCTTCGCGTGATCGCGGATCGCGGTGAAATGCGCTACTTCGACCCCCACCCCCCAGCCGCCTTCCAACGTCGTGCACAGCACGTGCATATCGTCGAACGTGATCTCGCGGGCGTACAGTGCAGATTCCTGGGCTCGATCGACACGCATACCTACACGATGCGACCAATCGATACACTGCATTGGGAGGCGGCCGTCTGCGTGTGCATACAGTCGTATAGTGTCTCCTGACCGATGAGCTTATGCGATACACGCGATGGGGAAACATTGGGTGCATCTATAATGAAATTGGAGCGCGCGTGTTTATCGGGTTGTTTATACTAGTACGCGCAGCAAGGATTGCGAACCGGGGCAGATAAGTGATCGCGATCTATGCGTGCGGCTTATGGTCTACAATGCCAAAAACGAACCAGAGCGAATGCGTATCCGCAGCTTTATGGGTTATACTTAGTTTAAAGGCGCGTTTAAAAAGGACGGGACAATTCGGTTAGAAAGTGTAAGCAGAAGGCTTGGGATGCGTGTGGGGTTGCGCAAGATGAGAGGCGTTTGCGGAAGAGAAGAAAACATTTACTGCTCTGCAGCCGTGGATGCTAATAAACGTATACAGCTAATAAGCTGCAAAATAAGGGGTAGCCTGTCGGCATCTGCGGTATATAAAAGTTGAGAGAAAAGCAGCTTTTTTGTTAGTCGCGAAAGGTAGCGAGCGACGCGACTTTGTAAATAGACTGAAAGGTGTCTTTGGCCAATATTGAGGTGTAATGTGTTTGATCTTCAACTCAAGCATAACTTATGTGCGTATATTCGTACGGATGATCGACGACTGCACTCAAGAGATAAAGACCGCGAAATGGGTTATTAAAACGTATAGCATTTACTACTGATCGTATCGATAAACGCAATCATTCCAATCAATCACACTCTCGTCTCGAATCTTTACTAGACAAATTTAAAGCGTGCATCTCGCCAAAAAGAATATGGATTCGAACGAGGGGAGATTCGGATCCATGCATCAGCCGTATAGCGGCTCACGATCAAAGAGAAACGACGATGTATATGTGCGGCACACAGGCGCAAAATATAAGCATCCGGCCACGCGTTCGAGGCGCGAAAGTTTTCGAATCCCCGAGTCCGCGCGTTCGACTTGTAACGAAGCATCGGCTGCTGCCGAGGAGCGATGGAAAATTCGCGCGCGGGGCTATAATAAGGTTTCCGCATCTCGCGCGAGAAACAAACTCATTCGAAGGACTCTTAAATAAGGGGAAAACCGCGAGGCCACGGCAATTCACTCTCTCTCTCTCTCACACTTGTTTGTATATCGCTGTATATATATGTAATGCCTCGGCGTGTCGGAGAGACGTATTATATTCGCGGCGTTGGAGCGTCTTGTAACGTCGTCGTTTCGCTGTGCCGCGGCCGTTTAAGCCATACGCCTCGCGTCGTTAATTTCCTCGACTCCGATGTGTGTGTGTGTGTGTGTGCATGTGCAGTGTACAGTTGCGGTAAGCGGGCGTGACTTGCGGAAAAATGAACGACCGCGCAATATTAGGTATTCTTTCTCTGTTTTCGTTGTTTCGCGGCGTTCGATTCTTGACTCGACGATTTCTTTCCTGGCCTCTCGCCGCGCGGCACTGCTAATTGAGCCGAGATTGTTTACGTTTGCGTATAAAAAAAAAACATCCTTTTTTGTTAACGTTCGTAGAAATCGGATTGACTCGTTCGCTGCTGTTGCTTATATCCGAATTTAAATAACTTCTGCACAGGTTGGCCTTTATCTCGATCTCCAATGTACATAACGAATCAACCTTTTCTTCTTTTTTGAACAAAAAACAAAGCATTTTTCTCGGTTCACCCTTTTTCTCGTATCGTACAATTTAACGCGGAAGGAAACCCAATGCTTATATATACATATATATACCTATATATAGTCAAGTTTTATCGTACTCCGAAAATCATGTCTCATTGTTGCAGCGAATCGGATAATTAGCCGCGAACAGCCTGCACTAAAGTTTAGAGGAGCGATTTGCGAGCGCGAGTACATAAAGAGGACCTAATTTTCTCAGGCATGGATCGGAGAAGGGGGGGAAATAACAGGAGAGCGTATTATACTTTATCCATATTACGGAGATTTCGCTTGAGATGGCTGGCCGGGCCTCGGTCGTCTTCCTTAATCTCTTCTCGCGAAATTGAAGATGATACTATAGGTACACTCGAGTCTCGCGCAATCCTTTCCCTGATCGTAGCGACATTAACGCTTCGTTGTCGTCTCTCTCTCTCTCTATATATATACACACATTGCACGTATGGGCTTTTCTTTTTCCATGACTTGCATTACTTGGACTATAGGCTACCGGCGCGCTTTAAACGTATATTTACATGTCCATAAAACCGTTGGTGGATGTAAGAGATGCTGCAGTATATAGGAGGATATAATGGGCTGGTGGTAGAAAAACCGATTACCTATCCGGCCGAGTCGATAACTTTCATTACTCTCTAAATTTCTCGTCGCGCGGTGAAAAGTCATTGTTAACCGAGAGAGCATCAATTATGGCTATATGGGAATACTTCGCGGGATGGACAGGGAACCCCAGAAGTAAAATGATTCGGTAACATCCTAACCGCGAAGACCGTTGTTTATTCTGGACTTTAACAATTAATTCTCTTACACACACACACACACACACACACATATATACAAGCAATAAAGTTATTGTAACGTTGCATTTCACGAATCGCAAACACTTCCAGTAAGTCACCAAACAGAATGGATCATCCGCTCTCGGGAATCGCAGCAATTACAATACAAGCAGACATCCCACGCACCGCCGATATATAGCCATTGACCAATAAAGCCATAACGAATAATCATCCGATAGCCAAGCGCACCCACTCGTGTATATATATATATATACACCTTATCAGGGCACAGCTATATTACACACAAATAAATATAATATTCGCTTCGTTAGAAACTGGTATCTCGTCTCGCTAAAAGAATGATAATCAGACACATGTCCCGAGGCGCGAGATTCTCACGCGTATACGTGTATGTACAGTTGCGAGCGGATGCTTCTCTTGTAATGGCCCCCCGCGGGAGAAAATCGCCGCACCCGCGACGCCTTGCATATAATATGATGTCTGAGCGCGGGGGAAGGGGGACGAATATCGCGGCTTTCCACGATCCATGATTGAACGCGCTTGTGTTTGTGTGTACGAGGTGATAAATCACGCCGAGAAATCTCTATCTTATTTGCTTATATTACGAGGAGAGAGAGAGAGAGAGAGAGAGAGAGAGAGAGAGCTTGTATTAATTTCTCTAGCTGAGCGCGGTGCGCTTCTTTCGGGCGAGGACGACCGATGATTTAAGGGCGCGCGACGACGTCGTTTATTACCGCTAATTGATTGCGCTTACAGCTGCTGGAAAATACGGAAAGAGTTTGCCTCGATGCCGCGGGTTGTAATTATAAATGCAGGTGTGGTTCGCTTTGGAGTTTTAGGCTTTTTCTTATTACGCCGCCGCTCCTGCTGAGCTTTACGAGCCTCGGAGAAGTTAAACGTGGAAAAATTACGGGGGAGTAGAGGATTAACTGTTCGCCGCTCTTTACGCAACTCCTTAATATTGTTGAAAACTAATTGTTGTCTGCAACTGTCTGCCTGATTATAGCTCCGACTACGGCTTGTAATATATAAACTACGAGCGTATATATTTTCAAGTATCACGGATGGGTGTTTATTATTATTATCGGAATGCATATATACGTCTTGGTATTTCACTCATTCGGTCGTAAAATGTAATTATGTATTTTGTTTGGCTTCGTAACCGGGTGTACAATTTGTCCTCGTACTGTCCGCAGTGGTTTTCTCTATTTGCAAATGAGAAACGCGATATTATACAATTTTTTTTACGAGCTGAAAAAAATCTTTAAAATTGACAAAGGAGGATGTCGGCATACCCGTCCTCGATAAAAAGAATCTGCGGAATCTTTACCATCTAACGCATGATGTAAACACCTTGTTCGAAGAGAAATATTTAAAAAAGGGAGAGGTTGATCGCAGCCTGCGTTCTTAATCATACGTACAAGTGGTATAAGAGACAAATCTAACGAGACGCGAGGACGTTTAATCAAGCGCTTCCAAGCTCTAAATAATGACATAGGTTTAACGTACACGCGCATCCGCTAAACGCTGCACTCTATCTCAATCTCGCGAGCATCCTTCGTCACTCGATCTGACACACGCGATACATTAACGACGCATCTCAAGTCGCCTTCCACCCACGATCACGAAAATCCTTTTCTTATCCCTCGATCAAAAGCATCAACAACATCGAGACCCACGAAAAATACCCAATTAGTTTTCACGATTAAAATTAAAAGATCTGTTGGACCGGTGCATGCACCGCTAAACTCCAGTGATTTGACTAGTATACATAGGTATAAGAGCGAGCGAGTTTAGACGATGACGGGAGAGTTTTATCGGGTCGACAGCTCGTAAAGCAACTCGTTAAGCCGAACATCCTCGTGTACTCGATGTTTTCCTTTTCGACGCGGGACAGTCGGTATATGGATTTTATCGTCGACTGGGATGGGGGAATTCGTACTAATAAGATTTATCGCGCGTTAGAAGCGGCGGCGTCGGCTCTTTTGCCCGCGCGATGATGCGCGCGCCGAGTGTATACAGGCCCGATTGAGAAAAGATGAAAGTTAGAAAGCGATCGCGGCGGCGGCGGCGGCGGCGGCGACGTTCTGCACCTTCTTCGCGCCAGATGCCGCGCCGCGGACTTTTCATTTTCTGTTTATTAGACGTGAAAAGTCGTGGAAAAGCTCACGACGATGATTTCTTTGATCCGCGAGGCGTTGATGCGCGTGGCATGAGGCGTTGCGCCGTTTTAGCAGACGCCCGTCGAGATTTACGAGCCTTGCTGGAGGAGTTAACTCTTGGCATGCTCCATGAATAGGTCTATAAATTTTTTTTACGAAGCATCGCTTGATTTTACGTATAGGTGCTTTTATTTCCGCGGTTGCAGGTGTGACGCTTTATCAAATCGGCCAAAGAGCGTTTCTCACTCGCTTCTCCTTTATTGGTTATTTATGCGGAATCAATCGACGTGTGTGTGTTTTCTCTTATAGCTCCAAGTTTACGAGCTTCCGCGTTATTATTTTTCTTCCTTTTCTCGAACGCGAGACAACGGCCTTCACACATATTTTCGTTCGAAAGTCGCTCTCATCGGGGCTCAACATCTTCCTCGTTTTAATCGTGTTAATCCGAGGATATATTTCAGAACCGCTATAATATGCCCATACGGAATTTGAAATGATTAATTTTTTCGAAGGAAATCTTCCGTGGACCCGAGGAAAGTGGGGTAATGTGAACTTTCGCGTCTATCGCCTCTTTTTTCCTGTATATATAATTATTGTAGAACTTGGAATCGAAGGATAAATTTCTATGCGCGGTTCGAATCGGACGTTGCCTATACATAATTTCATGCAAAAATTATATATCGAATGTTTTGAGGGAAATTGTTTTGCAGTGAAATTCGCAATCTGTTATTTATCTGTCATTTATTCAATATTAAAATTTTTTACTAATTTGCATACTAAATTTCTCTTTATACTGCAATTCTTTATAATTATTTCAATAATCTTCAATTTACAATGTGACGTATGAAAGAAGACGATTGTATATAAAACAAGACGCTCGAAGCGCAAAATAAATTATCGTGGACATGTCGTTTTATATTAGAAAAATTTTCTACGCGCGATAAATCATTTTCTGCAAAAAAAAAATAATCAATTGCTCAATCAGCCGTATAAAACGATTGTATATTATTCCAAGCTCTCGTTGTAATTGCCGATGCGCTCGAGCGCTTATAAAACCCATCGCGTCAACGCATAAACACGACGACAACGACGACGAGACATGCGCGCATCGGATCTCGTGTAGCGATTTATCGACGTATATATTCTCGTCACTTTCACATGTTATAAATACTTTGAGCGAATCAATCACTCGTCGGATTCTTTTCTTCCATCCAAGATGCGTATAACGAGCAAAAAAAATGAGGCGATTAAGCGGTCATGAATATTCGGGAGTTTGAATATATGAATCTAATGGGCCGCGCACGGGTCGAAAGAAAGTGGAAAATCCAATCAACCGTTAGTCAAAGAGAAGCAAAAAAAAACTTCGAGTTAAGGAGTGGCAAAAAAAGGAACAAGAAATCAATTACCACTGGGATCGTGAATAAAAACTAAGCGAGAGACGCGCCAATCTCCATACTCATAAGATCGCGAAGGTCCGATCGCGAAAACCGTGTCACGGAGAGTCTCAGCGGAAGCGAATATATCCCGGCGAAATTCGGTCGACTCGCGCTACGGCGACAAATCAATTCCTCCTTCCCTGCTTGCCGCGCATTATATGCAAAGCTGCACAGCACACGAGAGAGAAGGTCTTTAAAGGCGTGCGTCGTGAAACGAAATCCGAGGGAGAGTATATGTATACATATATATATATATATGTAGGTGTATATAGGATATAGGATGGCCTGCGGTGCGAGTCTGTTGGTGGAATTCCGGGAGAGTCGGCCGCGCGCTTACACACATCGGAACGTAATGTTCGCACCGACGGGACACGATGTGCGTTCCTCTTTTATACACCACTGCGGAGACACGCCCGCGGCCATACAGATAGCGGCGCGCACGACCCGCGCCGGCCAACCGCGCGCGTATTCGGCTCGCGGCGGCCGCTTCCAAACTTTCTAAAGCTGAGCCGAGAGAGAGAGAGAGAGAGAGATACCCGAATGAGTGTGTGTACGCGGCGCGCGCGAGAGATGATGAGCGAATCGGTGTATGTATATTTATCGCCGACTCTCATCTCGCCTTTGACTCCCTATATATACATATTCGTTTTCGTCTCTCTCTCTCTCTCTCTCTCTCTCTCTCTTGCGTTCGACGAGCCGCGACTCTTTCACTTTTTTTTTGTGCGTCGGTGTCGTCCTGGTCTCTCTATGAGCGCTTAATTTACGAGACGGTGTAGCTATAGCGCGATTCGAGAATGACTTTAGCCCCGGAATCGAGCGGATTTAACGTTATTATTTCTGCATACATATAAGGTCATTATCGTGAATTAAGATTTTTCGTCCAGCCTGAGGCCTCTCATGGCCTCTTATATGATAGGTTATAGAGACGGCCGATGACATACTTGGCGCGTCCTTTTTTTTTTCTTCTTTAATTGCCGGTTTATATAACCCAATAAGCTGCATTTACGTTACATCTGCATCTGTGCAGAAGCATCGCAAATATATCCGCGCGTATATACCTGCTGATCTACACCGCGAACTCTATAATTGAAATCTTCGCATCGGCTTTCCTTATCGCGCAAGCTCCGTACCGACGTTTATCGAACTCCCGCTCCTTTCGAATTATACCGCAACTACTATGGACGTGACTTATGGGAGCTCGTGGGCGTATCGTCTGCCTACGGGTGTAAAACTGCTGCACGAGCGAATGCAAACGCGGCCCAACACCTCGACCATTGTGTTCTCGCCTGTCCAAATGTTTTCCGCGCGCACCGACTAATCGTTAGCCGACCGATCTTTTTCTTTCCCTCCCCCCTGTATACTTTTATTGCGGCGAATATGAGCGTTTCACTGTGTTAAGAATGGGCTTTCGAAAGAATCGCGGATTTTCACTCTTTAAAGGGGAAATTTCTTTTCTCTCGATATATAAGAGGAAAACAATGTGTATAATTTGTAAAAGAAAAAAAAATCGTCGCAGAGGGCATTTTACGAGATGATTTCGAATCGGTGAAAGAGTCGAGAGCCGCTGCCAGATTAATAGCATCAACATTATTAGCGGCCTCGACTTTCCTTTTTTATTATCATTGTATATTTTCACTCCGTACGAAGCTTTTGAATGTCGCGCGATTTTTAATTCAGGTCAAGTGCGTACAGCCCTCGCGACTGATGATTCGCGCTCGCGCGCCACGATTAAAAGTATACGAGAATATATATGTATACGCGAGGATAAACGGAAAGTCACGGCGATGGTTGGATGATAGATAGACCGCGGCAGACGGTATATAGGCGTGTAGATAAAATCGCGCCTCCCATTATTCCTTTCATCCTTTTCAATTTGCCACCTGAATCCTAGCAATACATCATAGCCTCCAAGTTCACGTGTATACGCGGTTATGCATGCAGGAGCAATTGGGAATTCCGAGTTACGCGCGGACTGCAGTGCGAGGGCGAGACACGCCAGGCCACGAGGGAGCGTGTGAAAAGGCGAAAGCTATTTTGGCTCCTTGCCCGACGTTGCGCATCCCGGACTTATCGACGCATTGTGTAACGTTAATCTATGCAGATATGTGTATTCTTGGGGGGGAATACGATAAATGTTGCATCGGTAGTCTGTACACGCTTTATACAGATTTGGATGGATCGATAAGGTTACGAGGCGTCGATGGGACATTGTTTACCATCTTGATGTATCGTCGAGGTTGGGTGTCTGGAATGATACAATTTATCAGAAGGTTCGGCTTACGAGAAATCATTTATTAAAATACGTGACTGCCCGTCTGATTCTTGGATGGATATGTTTGTGCGTATGTTTCATCACCGTATAGCTGTTACAGAAGTGACAAAATCGATGTCGAGAAGCGGAATTATTGCGTAAGAAATGTGGAGCAATCGATCAATTATTGATATATTTCTCGTGCTGTGATCGATTGTTGATTCGATACGAAAAAAAAAATAGGCTACTATTGAAACGAAACGATCATTGAATCATTTTTTGGTAAATGTATATGCAGAGATCTTATTGCATGGAAAGAATTAAAAAAAAATGATAAACTTTATTGCAATTCTGATACTAATATAAGAAACCTTTTTATATAAGAATTTTGTATAGTGCTGTCCACTTTTTGTTTTTCCAAAGGACAAAGCTTTGCGTATGAAAATTTTTCTAGTTCTATCCGTTGATAAATTTCAATATAATTCTGAATCCCCGAGTCCCCTTGAGAAAGCAAACCGTTGAAGCAGTTTTTATTCCGTTAGAACACGCAACGAAGATCGGTCAGTGTAGACGAGAATCGCCAAAGCCATAATAGCTGCACTACACAAGCCGCATCAGGCCGATTAGATCTTTAATTTCTAAGCACCACCGACTCGTACAGCTCGCGGCAGCTGATTCCTCCAAATGTGTGTCCCGATAAGCCTGTATACCATATGTATATATATAGCAACGTCGAAAGATAAAAAATGAGGTATGGTAGAAGCGATCGATCTCGCGTAGCTGCTGCTGTTGCCGCTGCCCTCCTTTAAAATCCTATTGTTCTCTGCCCAACGCTCTAATCGACACTGACGATGCGAAATACACGTGTAGGATATATACGAGCATGTATAAATAAAGTAGACTCGCGATGACTCGTGTATATATGTAGAAGTTTCGGGTTGCGATCGTAGATAGAGCCGAAAAGATGCCGGCGCGAGGCCGATTTATTCGTTCGATCGACGTTTCAATCGTCATCGCGCGATGCATCTCGAACCTTTTTTCCTTGGCCTCGTCGCCGATCGCGAAACCCATCAATATCGCGAGAAAAGGGATTGATTCTCGTTTCGTTCACGACGAATCGGTAGCGAACCGCTCACGCTAACTATTTATTATGGGCTGAAGAAAAGAACACGATATACACTGCGATGCGTATCGAGATAGTTCAATTATGAGCCTCAGCCCATTGCAAAAGCTGGGATTCGTGACAAAGGCCGATACTTTCATCGATATATATTCGGTGAAAAATGACTTTCCATACGGAGCTAAAGGAATAAGTAAGCGGCAAGAGAAATTTTCTAATAATATCTGATTTGCGTGGCTGATGTGCAATTTAGCTCGAGCTGCGTCACATATAGCGGCGGAACAGAAGCGCCGGTAAATCACGAACGCAAATGTATTTCGCGATGCGCATCGCGGCAGCTGTACATAATTGCTCAGGACAAATATCATCACGACCAATCTCCCGATGTACACTCCCTTTTCATATCATCTCTTGCAAATAAAGGATGCGCGTACGCAACATAGAAATTTTAGCCAAAAAAAAAACTCATCGCCAAAGAAAGTGCACTCGTCGCTATCGCATTTGCATTCACAGGGCAGGATCGTCATACCGTCCCCAACGCGCGCCTCGGTTACAAAAGAAACCCGACTCGATATCCATGTGTAACAAAACCAAAAAAAGACGAAAGAAAAGCGAGAGAGGCGCGCGCATTATCGCTCGAGAGATCGATGAGCAAGTAGGTATTACGAGCGAGAGTCCGGCGAGGAAGTAGGATGAGAGAGCGCAGGTGTCGAGGATACGACATTCCGAGGGAGAGTCTGTACTGTCTTATATAGGTATGCGTGTGTGTATATATATATATATAGGAGTAGCGTCGAGTGTGTCGCGATGGCGATGCTCGTGCGTAGCCCGAGGCCTTTGAGCGTTTCACTTTCAGGAAGATAGGCGATCGAGACTCGCGCGACTCTGTCTCTCGGCTTTACTCGTATACTTGTATTAACAAGGACGACGACCGACTTTTCGCGGCGTACACGCCTTTTCCATATACACATATATATATATATATACATGCGTATACCCACGGGTCGGCGCCTTTTGTTTTGCGTCTGTCGCCGCCACTTGTCAATGGGTCATTCTTGCCAGCTGTCATCTCTGTGTCCTGTCGTGTTTCGTCGCCTATTCATCTTATTATACCCTTCGTTTTCTCTTTTTGTACAGCTTCTATATCCTTTGCGGCTGTTCGTTACGTCAAATCCGTGAACTTCGCGACGCGAGACTATTTTTACTGCTTTTTTTGTTCTCGGTGCTTCGCACGCAGGAATGCCTTTGTATAATATCGTATACTCTACGCGATTCGATCCAAGTGAATTTTATGAATCGAGTCTTCTTGTTGTTGGGCTTAATTGTATATATAAGCTTTCGAAATCTAAGCACACGGTGTTTTCACACGAACTAATCGCTATTACGTTTTCGCGCGATCGTCAATAATTGAATTTAGTTGCGTCAGATAATTAGATGGTATAAAAAACTGTGGCTAAGCGGATGCTTCGAGCGATAGAAATCGCGGCGATATGAGCTTTTTGCGGCCGCGCCTCGGTGGATCTTGATATATCCACAGAGACGATTCGTATGGATACATCCAGACGTTTATTGAACATAATCAAATTTTTTTTTCCGTCAATTTATGATTTGGCTGAGTGAAATTCTGCCTGATCGGAGCGCACGGTTTTATGTAACGAAGACCTCTTATTCTTCTTTGCATGCGTATCAGGTTTCTCCGTTTTGCATTATGCGAAATAAATTTATTACCGCTTATGAATATATGTATACAAACGTTTATATTAGTTTAGGAGCCTCTTGAAATCTGGATAAAAATCTGGCGTTTGGGTGTGCAGGTTTATAAGGAATAGAAATTCGTACGAATGGAGGTATATAATAATTATTAAAAGTTAATCAATTATATACCTTCCGAAGCTGCGCGAGTCTCCACACAATTTATAGTATACATACGTACTCGTGTAATCCATATGATATACACTCGGAGAAGAATTACACTAACGATTAAATAATGTACATTGGAAAGCTTTGCGCGCTCACACGTATATTATAAGCATTTATTATTTTCACCGCGTGCCCACAGTTCGTTGCGACAATTAATCTCGCAGACTTTTGCCGTACCTATTGCCCCGACGCGTAACAACACCGAACCTGCGACGTTTCTTTCTTTTCAAAGTCCCAGCCGAACGAATATATAGTCGCGCGACTATTCCGCATCGTATAAAATTTCCCTCCAAAGTTGAATTTAACTTACTCGATGGTGGGTATATTTATTTACGAGCTGGTCCAACTCGGAGGCATTCCGCGCGAGTCTCGAGCAGCAGCTGCAGATTAGCCTATTGCTTTGACGGGCCATTAGCGGGATCGCGTAAAGGATTAAGCGCACAGCTTTAATAAGACGTTCCCATCTAATGGGTCTCTTCGTGGGGATAATCCTTTTGAAATTGCTCCCGAGCGCGGCAGCGCACTTTTATGTAATTACCCCGGTGGATCCTAACGGTAGCCACGCGGATGCCTTATACGATAATGGCACTCTTACACTTTGTAACGCTCCTGTGTATTGCTCTTATAAACGATCGAGAACGAGCGAGGCGCGAGGGGATACCCGAGTTACGCGCATTGCGTATACACTTATTAAACGAGACGAAGATTATATGCCGTTTCGGCGACATAATTTATTTTTCACTACTTTTTATCGGCAGCTTTACGACAGTTGAACGCTAATAGGCGGATGTCTGTGTTAATGTGTATGTGTGTGTGTGTGTGCAGGTAGTTAAATGGGAGTTGGCGTGCAGCTAAACGAAAAATCGAATAACGTATTATTGACAACAGTGAAATTAATGAAATGGCGCGTATTTAGCTTGTTTTTTTTTCTTTTCCTTTTTACAGTCGTGTAATTTTAATGCTTTGCCGACGCGCCGTGAAATTCAAATGCTTCGGCCCGAGTAGAAACGCGCACGCCAACAAAACTGTCGCTTTAAATAATACATATTATTACCCCTCCCCTTGAAAACCGGTTAGAAACGTTTCCATAAGCACAATTCGAAATGACACCTTTTCTCATCTCACGGACAAAATCAGCATTTCAGTTGCAACAATGGTATTCGATCACAATTAAAATCGGGAAGAAGGACGAGTTTCGTTCTGAATTTGAAAAATGAACCGACTTCCGTGAGAGATATCACGGTATTTATAAAACAATCTCTCGGCTCGCTCGGGGGAGGGGGGGATTTACAACATTGTATGGAAAATCCGTAGGAGCTGGTCTCCGAGGCACACGTATATAATCGCGCCTCGCGTGTAATTTCGCGCGGCTCTTAAAGGAAAACGAGCCGCACAGAGAGCCACAATCGAGCGTTACATTCTTCACAGCTATTCACCGCGGCTCTTCCCTAATGTCTTCCAATTCACACTCGGAAAACTCGCGCGTCTACTCGAGAAAGTACACACACACACACACACACACACACACACACAGATGTAAGTAGTATAAGTATTGTGCGAGAGTCGAGAGATGGCCAGATGATTAAAACTCATTTTCACTTTCGTTTTATATTTATACGACGCGGGGCCTTTATGCATCGGGGGGGG
>UELU01141622.1:64441-91994 GCA_900490025.1 Megastigmus dorsalis
GGGGGGGGGGGGGGGGGGGGGGGAATATAATATCCTCGCGCATCTCGGTTGTTTATTCCCATGCGTCTGCGTCTAGGCATCGCGTTTAATCGCTACAAATCGAAAATCGTTAATTCGGTGCTGCTGGGCCCCGATTAATCGACCAATTATAGAGATGAGAGAAGAGAGATGCACCAGTGGAGTAGTAGCGTTCGGTTATAACGGCGTGTCGCGTCTCTAGCGTGTGTATATAGTAGATATATACGTGTGGCGGCTAAACGCCTCGTTAACGCCGAATCCTGGGGAACGTTCGATTCGCACGCGCAACCGCCGCACGCATCTGGCCTAATTGAACATGCGATATTACGGCTGCGTGGGTGTATCGCGATAGGAATTAGATTAATCGCTATGACTATCAGAGTGTGAACTTCAAGCTCCGATTGTTCTTTTCCATTTCGGAAAATTCGGTTTCGTTTGCTGGTGCATTTTCTCGCGGCTTCGATATCCTTCTTTTTTTTTTTGGGAATCTATATAGGGAGTTTATACGGTAAAAGTGTGGATTGTCGTTCAATTAGGAGGGAGTAGGATATTTTAGCTACGAACAAAGTGAAAATTCATGCGCGACGTGCGTACACAAACGTTGCGCAATTTTCACTTTTTATCGAGTAAAACAGGTTTATAATTTGAGGGGAGAAAAAAAAAAGACGAATGAATTGCCATTATTTAACACGTCAATCACAAAACTTTGGATAATCGAAACAAACGCCAATTATTACGCGGTGTTCTAATGTGCTAACAGGGATAAACGTAGACGTTTCAAAAAATACTTAATTGATTCGTAGATCATAATCTCGGTGAGGAGCTTAATTGAAACCTTTTTTGTTTCAGAATTGCAGTGAAATCTAAGAAAGTGTGCGATATTAATATTCCATTAGGACGCGCTTACACGCGATAGGATCTGCGGTGTCGCATCAATGTCGTTATGCGCTACTTATAAGCTACTTCGACTTGTAATTTGTCTAATTGTTCGTGCGCTGCAAGTAAAAGACAACGAATTTGTGCATTATGCTTAACACGTAATCGAGTTATGCAATTAAGTGTATACCTAATGTAGCGTGTAAGTAGCCTCGCATTAAACCGCCAAGACACCTAAATTTGAACTATCGATCGATCAATAACTACATATATATATATACATACATTCATAGTATCTGAAAAATTGTTGTAAAATATCGCTAACTAAAAGCGTTCGCCGTAACGAATGTCTCGTAATATCCGTACAGCAATATATTTCAAAGTGGCTAATCCGAACTTCATGCGTTTACAACCCATTCAAGATGTTTGCCTGGCATCGTTGGCACGATTTCCATTAACGAAGGCCCCCCATAGACAACCTCGAATAACGACACTTTCTTAAGTGTTTCCGAAAAAGCGACGAGGTTCGTTGAAGAAGAAAAAAAGAAAAAGGGAATCGATTTTTCGAAATTTTAAGGCGCGACTCGCTCATTGTGTCAAGCGATTAAATATCCGTGTCTCATTCTCGTCGCCCATTAATTAGCGTTTATAGAAAACAAGCATTCGCTCCTCTCGATGAGTTTCTTTATTTATCGAGCCGTGGATAATCTTTTAGCGCGCGACTCGTTTTTTTTTTATCTCCGCATTGTCACGCGTATCTCAGACTCTCTCGAAAGCTGCATAGATCGGATTCCATTACTCATTGTTGTGTGTGTGTGTGTGTGTGTGTGTGTGTGTGTGTGTGTGTGTGCGAGAGAGGTAAAAATAAATTAACGGCGCGTTGGTCTTAATCGATGCCGATAATTCAGAGAGTATTGCTTTGAATTTCCGGATGTGTACTTAAAAATAATGACGGCGATATTTCTGTTATTGTCGACGGATTGACGTGCATACTTATTACGAGCGTTTCACGCATATCCCTTGATGCGCTTCTTTTGTTCGCAGCTTTGAGATGCGGGGATATACGACGATAATGTAATGTAATTTATGCTTTGATTGTAAATGTCAAAATTGTTTTGTATATTATTAACTTTTCAGAATTTTATTTATAATGTAATACTTGTAGTACAAATAATATTGTTCTTTGTTATGTTGTGAAATATGGATCTGCTTTTATACATGTCAAAAACTTATTCGAGTGGTATTTTAGTTTTGATTAGTACTATAACTATATTCAAAATATTATAAAATTCGTATCTAAATTCATTCTAAAAAATATTTTATCTTTATCTACTTAGATTATAAAATCATAGAAGCATATTTCTCCAATATGTTATAAGCCCAAATCTCGTAGTTGATAAATCCTACTACGAATCACGTATATATAATAATATTTTATAGAAATCGCGGACTGGAAATTTTGCACAAACGACAGTTCACCCAACCATCCCAAATTATCATTTAAATCGGCATCGAAATATAACAAAATGCACACATGTTGGGAAAATTTATGGCGTTCATTAAAAACAAACATCGCGTTCCGTTATCGTCGATGGCCTTGATTTAGGATAAATAAACGGAACACAAGCTGCATTCGTTTCTCCGCAAAAAGTGCAAAATTACGTGTCTCGAGATTTTTGTGAAAGTAAGTATGCACAGTAAAAGTTGCATTCCTGCACCGACATCTTTTGCCGGTGCACATTTTCTAGCCTCAACGCTTCGTGATCTTATAAATATCAATTAATTTAGCGCATTTAGTTGAACGCTTTTTAATTGTAGCCTTAATACACCGACTTATTAGTTTAATAAGGTGCGCGGAAGGACTTGCGTGCATCATATATATTTGTATCGTTCTCGTACACAGAAATACACGCAGAGGCCGAGCATAAATTAAAAGTGTTAACTTGGACTCGATCGTTAATGTCAATGGTGATTAAGACGAAGAAAGGGGGGGTTCGAATCTATTCAAATTTCATTCGTTCACCTATGAAGCGGATGATGGGACGCGCGTATCATTATGTTTCATTACGATACTTTCACTATGTAAAATTACGCGTTCCAGTTCCTATATAGGAATGCGCGCATAGTAAAAACGCATTGAATCTCTTTGGGAAATCTTACAAAAGCTAATATTTAATTATAAAAGGGCTTATTAGTTTCGACTAAATTACGGATGGTCCATCGTATTATACAAAATAATCGAAAAGTTGACCGTTCCGACCTCGTTTCAAGCCCCAAAAGTCAAGTGAAGCAGCAAAGTCAGCTAGAACGAGTGCAAACAATGTTTCTCCGGGTGCAACAAAACTATTCTACCATCCAAAATGTAAATTGGCAAATGGAAAATCCCATTAGTCACTTGGTCCGCGTGCAGCGCAGATAATAGCCAAAGCCGCGAATACAATTAATATCGGTTGGAGGCTTTAAATTTATGGAAATGCATTCTCCGCTGAGAGGTCGTGCCTATACACCTATGATAAAAGACTTTCGACGCTTCCTTCTGCCGTTCCTACAATTGTAACCCGGCCGATTAGGCTCGCGTGCTATATACGATGAGAAATCCGCGCGCATCTAGCCTATAAATCATTTTCCCAGTGGCATTCGATTCTTATTAATAGCCGCGGATGTATATATATACGAAGAACAATACGATTGTAGAAAACGTAAAAGAAGTTCGTAGCATCGAGTTTAGCAAAACAATCGATCTCGAAGTCCTCGGTGCGCATTCGTATATATATATATACTATATATATATATATATATGTGTGTGTATATGTGTATATATAGTCGAGATACTTTCACCGCTCGCATGCACGAACTTTAAAATACGTCTTTATTCAAATGAGTCTCAAAGCAAACAGAAGTCGCAGCTTCGACCAATTACGGCTCGATCGAATTGCAAATCGCGGAACAATCGTCATTAACGATCTGACTGTAATGGAATGAATTATCTGCGCACCGTTGCGTGGCTATATACGTGAGAAATAAAAAAAGTCTGCCTCGCGGAAGCATCGACTCTTTTACGTATATATTCAACGTCGATATATTTGTTGTATATTGTCTCGAATCGTGAGCTGTTCACACGAGCTCGCGCGGTATAAATCATTTCTGCGGATTCGATGATCGATTCCCGCGGCAAATGACCCGCAGTTCGTGTGTTTCATGCGCATAGAGATGGAGGGCGTCAATTTACACGCGAGCATACCTCAAAATATAAGGCACAACCGCAAATTAGGCTTCGTAATTGAGAGGCTATAAGATTCAATCGCGCGGAAAAAGCCCCCAATTTATACCCGTGTAACCCTACAAGTTGGTATAAGGCGAAACGGGAGATCGCTGCGGCGGCGGCGCTACTTTCCCGAATTTTTGTCAATCCCAGCCGCGGCATCGATCGGCATTCATCGGCTGTTGCAGCTACTCGCGAACTTTCACTCGCGCTCTATTCCAATTCAAATGAAAAGCCGCCGCCGTGCTGCAGCAGCGGCAGGAGCGCCAAAAGCACCCACACTGGTGCTGCCGCTGCCGCTGCCGCTGCGGATAGACGTTTGCGCGCGGTGTCAAAGGCGCGCAAGTGCCGTTAATCTCGTGTATATAATACGGCTCGGCACGCGATGCGGCCACCTTTTATAAGCTCCTTCGCTATACAGTCAAACTCTCGCGGATCCCTTCCATTATATCGGCATCTATCCTTTGGCTATTTTTACGCGACTCGCGCATACACACACACACACACACACATGCACACTTTCGCTCTTCTCTCCTCCGAGCGATAAGCCAACTATTCTGTACATCCGTGTCTCGCTTCTCGCTCCATCTTTGCCCCGCTCCTTCGCCGGAGGCATCGGTCCGGCACACATGCACATACGCGCGTCGGTCTCTCTTCGCTTTTGTCGGGAAAGACTCGCTGTACGTGTGTGTGTGTCGGTGTGTACACGATGCCGATGGATCCTTAACGGAAGGATCGCGCGAGTTGAAGAGAGAGAGAGAGAGAGCGAAATGTGCAGCAGCAGCAGCAGCAGCCTCGCTAACGAAGTTTACGGTGTCGTGCGCCGCAGAGTTGGGAGTTTGGGATCGGCAGCGAGAGAAGAGATTAATCGATGAAGAAAAAGGTCGCGACGAAATACCGTACGTCCTTCCTTCATTCATTTTCATCTCTGCTTTTGTCTTTCTTCCTTCACCGCGGTGACGAGCTTTGACGCGTTGTTTTTATAAGATGTGTACATGTACAGCGTGGAACGAATGCGGCGGTGATAGGTTTTAGCTTTGGTACACGTGTATGTATGGGTTAATTAAAGCGCAGTTGGATATGCGGTCGAGGCTGTTGTTTTTTTCCGTGAGACTTTTCGAGCTGCACGAGCCTCTCTTCGGCGTGAGAATCGTGTTGATGATTTTTTGTTTTTTTGGGGCTAGTCTACGCTACGATGGGTCAATGAATTATACGCTTGTCAATATACGAAAAGAGGTCGGTCATTGAAATTCGAATGAATTGAATATTTCACGATGAGGTTAACGAACCGCGGTCATCTTTCAATTACTGCCTTTTCATAATGTACGTTTGCAAAATGAACGGTACGGTTTCAGTGATTGTTTGGGTAAAATTTCACGTATACGTATATCCAATTTGGCGACGCGGCGCGTTTTTAATCACGACGCTAAGCTGCGTACGCGTTTGGCAATAACTAATTACGATCCTGCTACACTCGTCCCTCGAGTTGGCCAATTGCTAATTGATCCAATTACATGCAACCGATGCGCGCTTGCATAGCTAATCAGCCCGAGATAATTTCTGGGATTGCGAAACAATGTATAGCGGTAGCCGTCGTTGTGTATAGTACGGGATTTGGCTCGCGGATCGGCGGATGATTCATTTCGGATTCTCGCGACGTCTCCCGCACAACCTCGATTACACGGAATAGCGGCGAGATGTAAACGACATCGGGTGGCGAGTAGTGCAAGCGCCTCCTTCGAGCATCCGCTGGTATATACATACACTTTTACAACTTCCTCCCCTGTATACTCGTTGGCCAGGACTATGTTCCTTACGCAATACTCGCACTTGTCTTCTCGGCCTTATTCGAAGGAACGGAGCGACGATGCAAACACACACGCGCGGAGCGCTCGATTTCGAAAGACCGCGGGCCGTATGGGCGTGAGAAGTATCCCAAAGAGCGTCGAGCTTGTAACACCCCGACGCGTGTACCGGCCGCGGGATTACTCCGAGAAAGAGGACAACAGGTGTTGCGGTGCAATAACTTTTCGCAGCTTGATTAATCAAGAATAATTGGGCTTCGACGAGAAATTAAGAAACGAAGGAGAGAGAGGGATATCATAGGGATTGCGCATACAGAGAATGAAATGAAAGAAACGAGCTCGAGAGGTGGGATGTAGAGGTGTGCGCACGTAACGTGGGCGGCGAGGGCAGGGCATCAACAGCTGAGGCCGCGCACGTCTGTCCGTCTCTGTCCCTCTCGGAAACTTTCACCGCGAGCGCGATAACCACACTCGAGAGAAAGAGATGCGCGCACATATGCTCGTGAACTTGCCGCGGGCCGCTTCTCCAGAAGTCTCCCGACTCTCTATATGTATTGTGTGTTTGTGTGTGTGTGCGGAGGAACGGATTCTTGTACGTGTAGAAGCGAGAGCTGAACGCGCGGTCGTGAAGCGTCGCGGCACACGTCAACGTCCTCGCTATACGATAGAGCCTGGCGCGCTTTTTTTTTTCAATCCTTCCATATATATATACATACACTGCATCCAATGCATTGCCGCTTTTCTATACGAGAGCTATAGAGGGTTTTTTGTTTCTTCCTATTGCTGACGAATATCTGTTGACTCATGCGGTTGCGAGGAGCGAATGTATTACTTTTGTGTGTGTGTGTGTACCGGTTGGATGATCGCCGACGTTTAGTGACTGAGCGAGTGTAACGATGATTTGTTTATTCAATATGGGGAATGCTGGAACAATCCGTAGGATTGTTCGATCGGCGTTTCGTCCTTGTATCGTAGAGTGGAATTTTCCCCCTTTGCTATGCGCATCGTGGGATTGTAATTATAAAATGGATGCTTCTATTTCCGTTAACCGATTCGCGCCGCCGTTGGAAATCGATCCCAGTGCTGGAAGAATTACGGGGCTTTACGAACGCTGCTCGTGTATACATACGATTTGCGCTAAATCTTGGACGAAAACAAGCCTTTCCACCGCGGCAATTTTCTTAATCATAGCTTTCTAAATAAAGTTATTGTGGGCACGGAAAACAAACGCATTTACCGCGCCCAAACGGGAATTTAGCATTTTTTTTTCTTTTCCATTGGTATACGCGGAAAGAAAAGCTTTACCGAGAAACGATTTTCGTGGATCACTTGTTACGCGTAGTATGTGGCAGTGCAACATTTGCTTGAGATTCGATGGATCGCTGTATAGTCTGGGAGTATAGTTGAATTGGGCATAACACGATGAATGAGTATCTAATCGATAATGTTTTGATTGCTAATGCGAACGGTTATATTGGGAATCGATGTTAATCGGGACGCGATCGCAGACGGGAAATGCACACACTCGCACTTTCCTTAAAAATCACGTCTTCTCGCGCGATCTTCCACGATTCGGAACGACCTGTTCGATCGGCTGTTCGTTAAAAATCGTTAATCGACGTTTACGCAATACCTCGAGAGATTCCTTATTATACTCCGACATCGCACTTGCGCGCACCCAAAATCCACTTTACGATATTTCTGTTATTTTAATGATATGCCGGAGGGGATATACCAACTCGAATTCCATCCGAATCGTCTTATTCGTCCCACAGCTGCGACCATAAAAACCCTCTCTATGTGATAAAACCAGAGACGACGCGTATTTCGCCAACGATACCTACACTTTTGATAAAGACACATTCGTTAAGCTGCAATAAAACTATAACCGTTTTTCCAGTAAGAAAGAAAAAAAGAAAAAGGAACGGCAAGAAGTTGCCTTCGGGACGCGCAATGATTACATAAAGGCTCGTTAAGGTTTAAACAGGCGGCGCGCGCAGCGAGGATGCGCGTTTCCATCGAGACGAAACGGCGTTAAAACCCAGTGACCATTCGGCACAAAGCAAACAGCGCGCATAAGCGTTTCGCAAGCGGGTCTCTCTCGCTCGCCGATTGGATGCAGCTCCTCCGTGTGGAAAACCTGCAATCCCCTATACCGCAGACGTGTGTACACGTATACGTGAACGCGTGGCCTCCCCCTTTTTTCGTTTATGATGATACACCAGGCGGCCGAGGGTTTCGCAAGTGTACGTATAGTCCCGCGAGGATATATACGTGTATGTTCAACGATCGGGTCGACGCCTCGCGCCAGTTTCCGTATTGTTTGCTAATGAGCTTGTGCCGCGCGCTATTCGACTTACGTCAGCAGATGCTGCTTCTGCTGCTGCTGCTGCTGCTGCTGCTGCTGTTGGTCCACGACTCGCGTGCGCCTCGCGCGCGCGTGAGAGAGAGAGAGAGAGAGGAGGTGACTTTGTACTTTCTATCGCGGGTGTCGAGGAGCGACGTCGTTTATAGCCTCCAAGATTATGATCTGGATATTTATTTAGCGCGCTGGGGGTGAATCACGGACGCTTTCTTTTTTCTTTTTTCTTATTTCGGGGATATATTTATGTCTCGATGGTATACAAGGCGGGATTTTCTATACTTTCAATGGTAATTGTTTTGCGATCACTGGTATAGGTCACTCGCTTTTATGTATCGCGATGCGGAAAAGTCAGAAATTTTCTTTATTTCGTTGTACACCAGACCGCACTGTGCAATTGTTAATCGTTGGCTTTCGTAACTACGCCGAATATAATAACTTTAGGCCGGAATTGGATGTAATTATCGAAGAAAATCGTCGCGGTCCTTCGAAACGATCGATATAATCGCAAGCTTCGTTAATCCGGTATGGGGGGAAGCGGTGCGGTGGCGTCCAAATTTGGCGATCTCTCTTAGCGCTCTCTGGTCGTAAAGTCACTCTTTTTAAAAACGCGAATTATATCACTTTCTTCGGAAATCGAAGCAGCGGAGAAATTGTACAAATCTCTCAAATCCGAGAAACGACAATAATTACATTAAAATACACGAGATAACTGACATTGCATTATCTCAATTCCTCGTCGTTAATCTAAAGCTATATAGAAAACTGCAATTCCAAAGACCCAGCGATTCGGTAATTAAACTGCGGCGGCGGCGGGAACAAAAACGTTATATTACATATAAATACGCACGATTCCCGTATAGGCAGCTGTATGTATACATATACAAGCGACGAATGCGCAGGCGAGCAAAAGTGAAAACGGTCGGACCGCCGCCGCCGTAGAGAAGCAAAGAAAAAAAAAAGGAGGCACCACCGCTGCCGCCGCATCACGGAACACATCTGCAACAGGAGAAGCAGCAGAAGCTATGCAGGAGAAAATCTTCTGCCCGTTCGTTTTCCAGCAGCTAATTGCTCCTTACCTGCGCGGATGTGTATATACATATATATCCCCGCGACAATCCGTATTGGCGACCGATCCGAAATCAATCGAATTAACATTTCCGATGCGCGCCGCCCGAACAATGAAGCGGAAAGTCTCCCGCGCGGTATACACGGAACTTAAACGGATATACCGGAACACACACACACATAGAGACTCGACAATCTGTGTTGTATACACACTTATCTGGTCCAATGAGGGCATGTACGTGTGTATGATTACTCGGTGCCGGGGTAAAAATGCGGATTGAATAACGAATTGGATGATTGGCCGGGGCGTGTAAAATGTACTACGAGAGGGTCGCTGTGTATACACCGCGCACGAGACGCGGATCTCGGCGCACTTTCTTTTGTCCGCGTGCGCATGTGTGGCAGCGACGGCGGCGAAACGACTCATGGGAGTCTGCGGTCGGGGCGATCGTTCCCCGCGACCGCAAATTCGCCCATGGGTGGAGTTGCTTCTGCTGTACGTGTATACACCGCCGGCCTAATTCAAAGCTCTGAGACGTGAACGGCCGCGAGTTTAATTTCGCCCCTGCCTCGAGTTTTGCTCCGTTTTATGTATGTGTAGCTGTAATGCGCGCGGTCGATTTGCTCTCTGCGCTCGTAAAAGCACAGTTGCGCGCCATTTTGGGTTGCGGCTTTCTTTCAGGACCCGAGAACTACAAGCACGAATTGGTATCACTTTTTTTACGACGCACAAAGCGAGCCCTGGGTGGGAAGATACGTAAACGCGTTTGATTTGTTTGCACGTTTGATGCACGTATTATACGGCTGATTTGCTTTTCCTTTCTCGAATGGGACGTTTATATTTAATTAAATTATTAGACGCGGCGGGTCTGGTTCTCGAGGGACTTATTATTCAATTAAATTGTTTGAATAAAAAAAATGGTGTAATTGGCCCAGTGATTGCGCTCGGGGGGAGAAGTGATCATGAGTTATTTCAGAGCGATTTTCTACATTTACAGAGCTGTGTATAAGTACAAACGCGGCGCGTAAAAGCTCGCGGGACTATTACGAGGAAAAAATACGTAATTCACTACCAAGAGCGATTTCCTCAGCTACATTAGTTCGAGTACACACATTGACGAGTGGAAGATACCAATTAACGATTTAAAGTATAAAAATTCATTTATTTATCAAAGATTCGGAACTTGTACAACGCCATGCCCCGTGGCTTTAATGTGATACGGGAAAAAATATATACTTTCGTTGATTTCCTTTAAAAAAAAATCTGCGCAACTCCGTTTGAAAATTTTCCTCTCAACATCAACCGCGGAAATATAGAATCCGCTCGTTACATTCAAACTATTACGGTATCCAAACAATACGAACACACACACACACACACACGCGCGCGCGGCGTGCAGCGCGAATCCTAGTCATAAATTAGGAAAAGGTTCGCAGCTCTCTTTCAAGCGGCTAAGAATCTTATTTTCTTCGAATCATTAGCGCGCGTCGGAACCAAGGAAGGAAGACCGGAGAAAGACAGCGAAAAAAAGAAACCGAGAAGAGAATCCCCGTCGAGACTCGTGCAAATCGCTTCCTCGGAAAAAAGCAATTCCAACGATCCCATATATACACACACACTGCAGAGAATCCTATAAGCAGCGACACCCGCGAGCAATCGCTTGATAAATCAGCGTAGCAACCAATATATATATACAGAGTGACAATGTTGAGCGGTGCGACAACAGATGCGCGCAGACGTTAAAAAAGAAACACCGCGATGCAAAAAGCCGCTATAGAAAACTCCGCGCTCGTCTCTCCCGCGTGCGTAGTAATAATAAAACGAGAGAAGAAAGTTGTCTCGGTCGCGGCGCGCGGCGATCGTTTAGCCCCGAGGCAACAGCGGCAGCAGCACCGAGAGAGTCTCTCTCTCTCTCTCTCTCTCTCTCTCTCTCTTACGGACAGGCCGCATCACCAGCACCAGAGGAGAGACGAGCACAACGGACCGATATTTTTTCGCGCGTACAACAGACTCGCGAGCCGACGACTTCCGATTTCACTTCGATTATTGTCGACGAACGTGCGCATGCTTACGTATACGGAGCTTCACCTGTTTGTGCATGTGCGCGCGCGCGCGTCTGTATGGGTTTTTAACGGCTCGCGAGACGCGCGCGCGAGACGAGGAGAAAAGAGTCGCGGGTTATATTGCGGGGAGGATATACGTTCACTCGTGTCACTCGTCAGCCAACCGCAGAAGAATAAAAACGCCTCGCGGACCAAGAGATGAGTCTCTTGTGCGCACCCGCCACTTGCTATATATTGCACCTGTTGCGCGAGTTTCCTATGTGTACGTATAGCGTGTAAACGCGACGCTTTGTTTGTTTGACTGATTGTCGCGGACGGTTTCACTTGAAAAATCTGGATTAAAGTTATGCGCGGCCGGAGTCAGCTGCGTTTTTTCACTTTCGGAGTGGAGCTGCGAGTCTTACCGCTAGTTGGGTGAACAATGAAATTTATCTTTTGCTTATGGATAGGAGAGATTAGCAATCGCTACCGATACAGTAACTTATAAGACTTCTAGTTAGGTAATGGATATATCGCATGAGGTAATGGATATATCGCTTCCCTTTCATCCTCATTCTCGCTCTCTTTCGTCTCTGTATATCAGCTATAGCGGCTATACTCGATCTAAGTCAAATTGGGTATTCGCTCTATGCTCGTGAATATAACAATTTGATTGGCGCTCGATGATTGCGGGCTTGAATTTGCCAAGAGTTGATTCTTTTCAGAGATCGAACCTCGTACCGAGCGAAAAACAAAAGCCCCATTTTATACGTAATAATTATGTTTTTGTTCGGTGGGTATCAACTGTTTTATAAGAGAAGCGATTCACTGAGAAAATATGAATTATTCCGATAGCGAAATAATAAGCATTGTTTATTGTTTTGCGGATAGTCCATCGGAGCTGTTATTCCTCAATTTTAACAAATCATACGGTAAAGAAGGGGGTATAACATAAAATACTCCTAAACGGCAGGGCAATGAATATTTAAGCTTAGAATTGAAATTCCAATAAGGTTGCGGACTAGGAACTGGATGTTTTCCAACTGCATTCGAGCATAACTCCGTATTACATGCCAACCATGCAATCATCCCGTACATACTGATTGAGATCAAAACGGTATTAGTGTACTTTTCCTGCAAGAGGGGCCAGAGCTGCTCATTCTTTTCCTTTGAATTTGAAATTGCGCCAGTGTATCTTACTGGATTTCTCGTAAGTGCAAATGGAATATTTGGCTTTCTTCGATAAAATAAACTAAACTTGGCGATAAAAAAAAACAATTTTTTTCCGCACTAGACGGAGATATGGAAAAGACTATATACAGATCCTAACTTCCGCATAAAGTTTCGCGGAAGGATTTCCCAGTCATTCGGCACATTCTCACTTGGACAGTTCGAGCACTGCGGCATTCTCACAATTATCAATCGGGAGGGAAACAATTATATTCGCAAAAGAAGTATAAATGGCGTAGCCAAACACGGACACGGACCGTAAAATCAAGTGATAAAATCGATGAAATAATCGGTTATAACGATAATACAAAGTTGTGCAGTGTCTAATCGACCGTTAAACCGGCATTTTTACTCCTCCACGCGCAGATTTTTACCCAGAAAAATAATATTAATTGAATGATTAGGCCGGTAGGGTCTTTAAATAGAGAAAGTGCAGCATTGCTTGCTTTAGTCCGGCGCTTAAAAATGATTTGCGAGATGATTCGATATCTATGATCCCTCTGCCGCCCATAGTTATAAGGAAGTAATACACCGTGCGTCTACGAAATGAGACTTATTTATCGTAACGTTACGCGACGGGGGAAAATGCGTTTTAAGTAATTGAAAATGCCAGTAATTTGGAGGTCGAGTTTCTGCCGAAATCACTTAATATCCCGATTTAATTGGCCTGCCAGTGTAAATATATACGAAAGGTGTATGTAGGAACGAACTAATATGTAATAATTAGTTTAGACGCGACTGTGAGTGATTCGCGTGCTGCAAGAAAACTTGGCGGCTCGAGCTGAGCTAACCATCAAAGGCTACACAATTATACACATTATATACTAAAGTAATAGTATTTATAATAAGAGTTGACGATTGTTTTGGTATGTAATGGGTTTGATTCTTTGTCGAATACAGAAAAACGAAAGGCGTTTGTACAGATTAAAAAAGCGTCCGACTGGATAATCTGTTACTACTTAAACATTTCGCTCTTACGTTCGTTATCAAACGGATGAGCAATAAATATCGATAGGTCGAGCAAAAATTAGTGTTACACGCCGCTTCTAACGCGAAATAAGGGTTTCATCGTCGCGAAATTCATTTTCTACTGTCGCGCAATTTACCGCGTTTCCTTGGTGTCGTCGCGGCAGATCGTCTCCAAAGATACTCCTATACCGTACATCGCAACCACAGGCTTCGCGTATGTGATGTGTAACAATTTCAAATAGATATATATATATATATACATATTCTTCAGTCGGATAGATTTCGTCTCACAGATATACCATTAAAATAATTGTAAGAAAGGACATTGAATGATTCGTTCGATCGGTCGCGTAGATCTTAATCAAAGGTTTCTAATGTGCCGTCGTGAGCGGCGTTAAAGTCAAAAGCAAAAATTAAAGGCCAGGATAATTGATTGCATTAGAAATTGTCTTTCGAGGAGTTTAACTTGTAATAATCGGGTGTGATTCAGAGCCGAGGGGACGGGCCAAAAATGAAATGACTCATCGATCGATCAATCAATCAATCGTCCGCGTAAATATTGGTTACGATCTGACTTTGCGACCTGCCAACGTGTAATCCTATACGCTTCGTTTTTTTTCTTCTTTCTTCGGCGCACGGAAGAACAAGCGGGACAACAACAGTGAGAAATTACCGCGTTAATTAAATCGAATTACTCGTTTCCTCAAAGGTATATGTATGCCGAAAGCTTCGATGTTATTGTCAATTTTTCAATTCGCGACCTACGTGTGTACGCGTGTGTGTGTACGAAATTTCGTGCGGCCAAGTACCGGAGAAAGTATATTCGAGCCTAAAATGGTGAAGCGCGTTAAGAAACAATCCGCCACCTGGGAGGCTGTTGCCGATGCTGCTGATGCTGCCACTGGCCAATATAAAACAGGTTACTTGTGCAGCGCGTCGCTCGTAAAAAAACATGATATCCTGCTTCGTCTCGCGAACATTTTTCCTTTCCGGGTTGGGTTTTACATATATACGCGCTCGTGTCGGGGAAATTTTTCTTTTCTTGGTTTTTAGTTTCGAGTTGATTTACGCGAATGAGTTTGAGATTATGGGACTGAATTAGTGGGTAGTCGATGTCTACTGCCCAAACTGGTGTATAATTAATTCTAAAGCTTGCAAATTGGCTGGGATAGTAAAGTATATGTATGGATATTTCGCTAAGCGTACGACTGTACTCGGGACTCGTCTACTAATCGCACACGCGCTAAGATATATTGTCCATGGTGATTTGCAAAATGTGATGTATTATGGAACTTACGCTTTGCGCCGATTCTTTTTAGTAAAGTTATTAATGCTATTTTGTCTGCGGTTTGAAAAATGTTTTGAATTTGCAATGAGCAAAAGCAAGTTTTTGTAATTTTTAACGGGCCTAGATATTATTTGAACGTTTATTTTTTCGTTTTACTAGGAAAAGAATTTTTAAATCAATTTTTTTGATTACTTAAGTTTTTAAAGTATACGATAAGTGGGTGTTTAAAGAGTTCAGAAAATGCTATCTTTTTAATAGATTGTAAAGATTTTTTGCTGATTATATAAAATCTTACAAAGCTACATTACTTTACCGCAGCTTGAAAAGGATCTATTTAAAAACATCGTCTAACTAGTTTAGTGTCCGCGACGGGGCACAAGTACTCTCGGTACCAGTTCATCACAATTCCCAAAAAATGATGGAGTAAAACACATTTACAATTACAATTGTCACTAAATTTTTTTTTTTTTTTTTCGATGCACGAGAAATGATTTTCATTTTCCACGCTCGACAGTTAAACTAATCAAAGATTTTATATAGAAAGTTCGTAAAACAGAAAGCCGACCGTTCAAATCATTATCAACGCAGGCTTGGAATTATTGAGTTATACCGCGAAGATGGAACGTCAAGGCCTTTAATTAGTCTTGAAAAAATCGTAAAATATATAGCAAGTCCCACAGAGAGCTAAATATCAAATCGCGCGACAGCAATAAATAAAAGACTTTCGAATTCATAAATCTCCGCTGCATGCAAAACTTTCCTTTCGGTCTATTTCACGCAAAACCCAACGTTACATATATCGTCCTCATTTACCTCGAACCGAAAACAAAAGGAACTAACTATATCGATCTATCATCTCGCACTTGTTTTCATACATATATGTAAAAAGACAACACACGACCAGTGCACATTATACATTTTTCCCCGAAAAATCATTGGGGTAATTAGACCGAGTAAAAAATCATCATCGCGCCACGAGCGCGACAGAGCTTTATTGTCATACCTTCGTTTGTACGCACATTCGCGCGAGCCGCGCGCTATATACGCTTTTCCAGCGTGACGGTCACAATTTTTTATACGCGCGCTCGAGGCATTTGGCACGTACGGAAGCAGCAAAAAGGATAATGCGGCTCGCGAGCCTCTTTTACCTGCACATATACGTATGCGCGTCGTACACCGAACTTTCACAAAACATTCGAATATGCTCCTCGTCTGCGTATCTACACATGCAATATATACATATATGCAGTCCTTCACGTGATATTCTGCACTTGACACGTTTTGGCGAATCGCGCAGGTTGATTTAAAATATGTGTGCGCGCGCGCTCGTGTTTGCGTGTGTGCGTGGGCACAAGGAGAGACACGTGAAAATAGCCCGGGAATCGCGTAGCGGAGGCGCTTTCTAACCGCTTTTGTTCCGGGCGCCTTTGGAAAAATCACAACTCACTGTCACTTTTGTTCGTCTCTATCTCTCACCGGTAGGTAGTGTTTCGAGGATACGCGCACACTCTTACCTGCGGATTTTATTGTGTCTGTGTGTTCCGGGATCGTGCGTTTCAACGATCGCGAGCTGACGCACAAAGTGTAGATTTATACATGGAAAAAAAGAATATGACTTAAATCTAATTTGTATCAGCTACCCAGCACCATACCGACTCTTAATCGCCATAGAAGGATCTTTAATTGCGTGCATCGTACGTTATGTGTAAAAGTGAAAGAGGAGAGGAAACAGAGTGCGAGGGAATCACGCGTGTATATATAAAACTGTTGAAAGCTGTAACCTTAATAGTCATTTGAATATAAATTGCGTTTCCCGACCGCTGAGAAGGAAAACCCGAGCGTGTGTATAAATACGAAAGCGAATTAAGAGCGCGCGCTGAACAAACCGATGAAATATCCCGGCTCGATCCCACTTGATAAGCCGCGGAATGTCCCCCCTCGTAAAACACTGCAATGCACCAGCGCGACCCTTGACAACTTTCTTCAAGGTAATGCACAAACGACGACGGATCGAGGCACAAAAAGAAACGCACGTATATGTATATATAGTAAGGCGGGGGAAAAAAGAGCGAACCGCGGAGAGAAAGTCACCGGGCGCGCGTACACGCGAACAAAGCGGAGATCAGGAGGAAGAAGGTGGGAGCCGAGAGAAGAGCAGAGAGAAGAAGATGCGGCATTGGTACTCACCGAGCGCATGATGCTGTCTGTGGCTCCGTTGGCCGGTGCTCCTCGCTTTTACCGCGCGGCTCTCTGATTCTGCCAGGCTCCGCTCGGTCGTTTCACCAGCTCTGACCGAGCTCCTGCCGCGCTTATACTCGCTCTCCCGGGGGATACATCCTCCCCCTCCTCTCTTTCGCCTTACCGCTACTCCGCGCGGCTCTGCGGCGTCGCCGCAACGCAGTGGTATCGCGCGAGGTGGGGCCGCCGCCTCTGTGCACAGCCTATACGACGAGCCGCCGGCGGATTCAACGGGCCGCGGAATCGCCCAAGGGCCATAACCACCGGTCGTCGTACCCGCGTCCTCCTGAAAATTTCATACGGTCGAGCCGACGAGGTCGAGCCTCGGTTTCTCGCGCGCGAAAAAGGACGCGTTTTCTCCTCGTCTACTCTTCGCTGTGTGTTTTCGCTGCGGTCGGATGGCTTTCGCGATATTTCGCCTAGGCCGAATGGGGGGAAGGGGAGAGTGCACGGGCTGCTATGTGTTTAAGGCTGTTGGATGCGCGTCGAGAGCGTAATAGAGTGCAAGGTCGATTGCTGGCTGCAGCGCCGATGGCAATTTCGGTGCTCCGTTGTTCTATGCGCGTAGACGCGCGACCGAGACTGGTTAGATTTTTTTAGCTGCGCTATTGCCACCTCTTGCGGTTGATTCTAAAAAAGGCGAGGAATTCCATGAGCTGCGAGTCCCAATTGTTGCTTTTTAGTAGTTAATAATTACAACTAATTATTGTATGCGCCGGATCGCGGCATCTCTGTACATCGTGTTCGTAAGCGCACTTTTAAATGGGACGTGTGCAGTGTGCACGCTCTCGTTTTCTAAAATTCACTCGCGAAAGGACGCGAAAGGCCTATATTATACGCGCCCGATACAAATCGATGTGTCTTTTCGAGCATAAAACACTTTTGTTCTTGGAATCGAGCTGTGCATATAATAAAATAAATTAAAGGAATAGGTTCCGAGACGACTCAACCGGTCGATTCATTTTTTTTTTCTTTTCGATGAAAATGTGGAATTATTTAGAAAATGAAATTGAACGACAAGGATTTCTACGGCGGAGAGCAAAAGTACATGTATCTTTTGTTGCGCAAAAGAGTAATTATATAAATTGATCGATACCGATACATTTTCGATATATTCGGGTTCTATGATGTATTTTTATTTACAAATAGAGAAAGATGCGAAGTCAACTGAGACTGCGCAAGGATTTATTTCATCGATATATTATATCTTTATGCGCGGGTGTCCTTACAAAATCACATCGGGTCTCCATGGGTTAGATTTACCATTGTAAGATTTAGTGCTCGTTTAGCGCCACTCGAGCGTCAAACGATTTCATATGAACTAGAGGACAGAGCAACAAGATTATATTGTAATATTAAAATTTATTAAGATCTCAATTACTGAATCACCAGACCTTGAATTCAATTGCGGTAATAATCATTTTATATTTATCGAGTTCAATAAGTAATATTAATAAAAAGAATCTCAACATCTCTCTCGGCAGTAAACAAGCTATTTTTCTCATTGTTCCTGTTCACCATTACATCGAGCAAGAGAGAAAGAGAGGAAGAGAGATATTAAAACCGCAGCGTAAACTTCTGCGAGATGCTTTACAAGTCGTCAATATCGGTATAAATTCACAATACGTATACGTATAGAAAATCAACAAATTTATCGCGACTGACTCCTCGCGCACTCCCGAGACAATAAAACCTAACGAAGCCTTCGATCAATAACCGCCAGCAGTTAAAATAACAAGGAAAAGGACGTGTGAATCGGTGATTCTTTTTTTGTTTCGTTTCGAGGTGTCCGCACGAACGCACCGTTCACTTAGAGCAAGTACACGAAGCTGCGGTTGTAGGCTGCATATACCTAGAGCCTTATAACAGCGGCCGAATCATCTCTCGAGCGTACATCGTTGTTGTTGTAGGCCACAAAGAGCCTGCAAGAGAACCTCTCGTGTATATACCTGGCAGGATTCAACAACGGACGTGTATCGGCGATCCTTAATAGAAAACGAGTATCTCTTTGGTGCAGTGTGCCACGTGTGTGTGTGTGTGTGCAACGATGCTCAGCGCGTGTACAACAGTGAGAGAGAGAGAGAGAGATAGAAGAGCCTCTTACAAGCAGACATGCAATTGTGCGAAGCACTTATAAACGAGAGACCCCCCGAGCGTGTAATAATCGCCGTGTGCAGTGCAGCCTCTGTGTTATACATACAGAACTAAGCCCATCGTTAAAATGTCAAATTGAGATATAAGCTATACGATATATAAGGTTTCTCCCGTATAGTTATTATGTTAGAGTCGTGTATACGAGCGCGTGTCTACACCGAGCGAGTTGTTGTTTTTTTTTTTTTCACCCTCCTTTCGCTTATCCCGAAGTATTTTGTATTAAACAAGGATGTAGTGTGTACTCGTGAGAGACCCAGCGGGACGTATTATCTGTCATTTGAAAAGCCTTGAGCTTTTGCGGTGCGAGGCTGTACGCGACGCTTACGGGTTTGGCCAATGGAATCCATGGGTGAGACGCGTGGATTTGAAAGAGAGTATATACAAGTGTATTCGAGGAGGTTTTGTGAACAGTGCCGCGAAGGGAAAGTGACAGGCGGCTCAAATTTTCATCCGAAAAAGAAACGTATACCTTTTTCCTCCTAATAAAGACTTGAATAATTCTACATAGGATCGCGGCTATTTTCTCTTCGGCGGCCACCGACGTTGACTCCTTTACCGGGAATAACTTTTGGACTTTCCGGGAATACGTCATTAAACAATTGCATCCGCAAATTGATAAATGCCCTACGATTACCGCCTTGCTTCATGTGTGCGAGTACAAATTGCAGCATGAAAATTTTAATTTTCGTGTGAAATTCTCGACTGAAATATATGTGAACCTCAAGTAAATCGAATGATTATTTTACAACGTTTATCTGCACTTTTATTCAACTTGCTATTGATGCTAGCAAAAACATTTACGTACAAGTACTTTAGTATACAGAGTCAAGTGAGTAATAAACCCTTTTCCAACCATTCATCTCAATTTACAGCTGTGTGGAAAATAAAAACATTTGACTGAAAACATTGTAACTCGTCAACATTTACTCAAAACAAATTGACCTTATGTGAATCCATCGAAACGTGCTGACAAAGACGAGACTGTTACATCTGTTTAAATTTTCCATCTGATTATACAGAGATGAATTTTGTATTGCATATCGTACCTGTCATTTCTCAATCAAGCTCATAAAATAAAAAATTGACGATACGCATAAAGTAGACAGCGGTATATTACGCAATCAATTTAGGCAGTCCGTTATACTATATAATGGATACACCAAGTTGTTTACCTGCCTGCAGTCGCATCGCGAACTCAAAGGTTTTATGACTCGACTTTCCCTTGCGTAACGTCAAATTTCTATACAAAAATCATGTTTCTTTCACGATCCAACACCGCGAACCGAACCTATTCCAAATATTCCAAAGGTTGGATTTTCAAGTCGGATTAAATGTATAATAAGGATGCGCGCGTGCGCGTGTCCATGTCCTCCCATTCGGATTCAAATAGATTCGTATCTGCTATAAGGATGGATTTGTATGCTAAATGGTCTCGCGAAGGTATGCGACGGTGTACAAGTAGCCAGTGTAACGGAGGAGTACTTGTGTACCCAGGAAATATTAAATGTCGCATAACGCGTGACGCTTTTACTACCCTGCAAACAGATAGAAATCAAATACGCTCTTCGTGATTTGGGTCTCAATGCTTATGCCAGCGCGATAGAATTGCTTTGCCATGACAATTAAGCGCCGAGTGCGAGCTGTAAAAAAGGTTGGCCTGTCGAGTATAGGATCAACATTGCGGCATCTGCATTTGAAAGTGAAGCGAGCGCTTACTTGAGTCAGTTTGTTGTTATTAGAATGTATTGTGTGGTAAAAATAATTTACAACTGCAGATAGTGAGGTGTATTGATTTTATTCAAGAAATAACAGTACAATTGAATGGAGCTTTTACAATTTAAAAAGATTGATCGGATTGAGATCAAGCATTTTTAATACTTACATTACGATATAAGATTACTCGATTATGCAGATCCTGTCGCCTCGTGTTACTGTACGTCTTTTGGGTACATTTTTGTAGAGAAATTGCGACCCACTTGTGATCATTTTTCTTTCTACGTGTAGTTAAAGGAAGTGTAATGATCCAACAACAATGTTATGATCCTCTGATTATACAGAAAAAAAAGTCAAAGCATCGTGACTAATACAAGACACACTGAAGTATAAAAAAAAAACTTGTAACGGAAACTCCTTAAATATTTTTATAATTGTGAGCACTCACTAAAGAAAAATAATCGCGCTTGATCGATGAACACAGAAGATTATAGATTTAAATGTATTTAATTTAATTAAGTTAACGATTTAAAATTCCCATCCATGGTAATTAAGAAATGAAGAACCATTGATCATTCAATTAAATTTTATTGACTTTCTAATGTTCTCACGTAGCGCATACCTACACCTTTTCACTGAAAGGAAAATTTTGACTAAGATATTCCCAAATTTTTGTCGCGACTATTTTTGATATTCCATAAAATATCCTCAAATTAACAAATTTCATCTCTAAGATTTATAATTACTTTTATAAGCATTATTAATTATGTCGATATAGATTAATTATATTTAATTATTTTTATAAGACAAAAAACTTTTTAATTTAGTCATTGGAAAAATATTTTTTGATATAAGAGATTTCTGATTTCAAAGAGGATGAATAAAAGCAGTCAAAATTTTCATTATAATATGATAAAATAATGACTGCGGTCTAATTTTCTCCAAAGTCTTATTTCCTTCCAATTCAACTCTTTATAGTATTCGTCTCTTGATCACGTTTCTTGTTTAAAAATAAAGGACCATTTTTAATCCGAACTATTAATGCATAAATAAATAAGCCAACTTAGGGTGACCCGAAAAAAATTCATCATTTTTGAAGATGCCACTATGCTTGTATACTGCTTTCTCTTTATTAGAAATTCTCATTCACTGTCTATTGAGGCTTTGCTTCGACAGAAATATCATGTCAAGTAATTTTTTCCATTCCAAAAATCTATCATTTTATGCTAAAAATGGTAATAAGCGAAACGACTGCTAGAAATCTATGCCATTTCAATCTTTTTACCCTACTTTTTATTTACAAACGATTTAGGATTATAGAGTATAAGATAGCAGTAAATAAAATCGATACTCAAAAGAATATTTGTTTTGATGCAATAATAATTAGTAAAGTTTTTTTCTATTTTCATTGTTAATATTTAATTTGAAATTTTATTGATAATTAATGAAATCACACACTACGATTAGTGCGGTATTTTTTAAATATATTGAATTTATTATCAATATACGTATTTCATTAGTGAACTAAATTAATATTCACAAAATAAAGTTAATTTAATGACAATACTTGCAGTAAATTGGTAACTGTGCGAAACACCTACCAGTTTTTCCTCTTTTTAAGAGGCAATAAGTAATGATTTATAACAATGTAATTTATAACTAAAATAATATCGATACTTTGATGGATCATAAAGATTTCGAGCATTGTCTCTTAATGAATAATTATCTTCTGATTAATGAAAAATAACAATGATAATACTATCCCGATGACCCGACATCATCGTAAATCAGTCATTTCATTCATAAAACTTTAATTGTACTTTTAAAACTACTTGAACATATTAACAAAAAAAGAAGAAAATATTAAAGAAAAGCTGGTCAATTTTATAATTTTCTTTTTCAAATAACCTGATAAACAAAATAATTCGTTTATTCAAAAAACAAAAATGTCTTTTTTCCAAGTAGCAATTATCAAACGAACTTATCAATTGAACTCATCAATTCTCACAACTATATCAAGTCTTGTTATTCCAATGCACGAATCACAGATTGCTCAATATTGATTATTTAACTCGTATACCTATTAATTTAAACACCAATACATTTAGAGATCAATTTCCATTTTAATTGAGTCCTGCAATGACGGGTTTTTTTATTTAAGGCACTCCCGAGGTCCTATATTACCGGTTCGATATCATAAACATCTGTATCTCGAACTTAAATCAACAAGGCCCAAAGGAAGAATGACGCGAGCCGATTAATTAGCGGGCAAAACTAGAAAATCCTCGATCCATCGTCTGCCTCTTCCCTCGAATTCATCTGCATCAGATAGTTTCTCCCAGTTATTACCTCATCGCACAAACTCACGTCGCACCTGCAATAATTCTTCAATGAACAGAGAGACTCGCGCAGCAGCAGCAGCGACAGCTCCTTTCAGTCATTTCGCGTGATTTCGTTTCCTCTCCCGAATGCTTTTTACCACTTTAGTATATAGTCGCACACGCGCGCAGTCTTAACGAAATTCGTCGCCTCTCGGCTGGCTTTTTGCCCTCGAGGAAAGCGCAAAGTTAAGTGGGTATACGCACTTTCGAGGATGCGAGCCGACGATCTACGGAATGTCTTGTGTCCTTCTCGCGGTATAATAGAGGATGCGAGTTGTGTACATGGAGTTACGCGAGCGCGCGGCGCGGCTCCGCTGTTTTTCCCCGACTGAGATCTCGACGTGGGAGAGACGGACGATTTTGGAAGGAGGAAATGACCGCTGCCAAGTCGTTTCGCCGGCTTAAGGGGATATTTGACCATTATCTCGCGTTCGGCTTGTCCTTTTTTCCTGCTTTTCAAATGCGCGATGCGTCGACTGCAAATTAGAAAAACACCAATTCTTTCAATCGATGAATATAGGTGAAATCACTTGAAACGTATAAACAAATTGACAATGACTCCAAGCTTCGTATTATTTTAAACCAGACTGCGCATATCCATCTGTATCTTAACGCGCTAATTTATTTAATTACCCGCGCGTGTATGGTAATTCGTTTTATGCGCGCGCGCTTGCTCAATATATATATATATACAGTGGAGGATAGGCAGGATGCGATCATTTTATTGCCATTATTATATTATAAACGTAGGAGAAAGTATTGTATTTAGATGCACTTAAAAGATTTCGATAGCGAAAACTTTACGACGAGCGACAGTTACGCTTGTGTGTGTATGGGTGCGTTATGAAGCGCCACGACTGTTTCAGCGAACTTTCCTTGAATGCTAATTTTAAAGATCTACAGACACACACGGTGAGTCCAAATATGCCTTTCAAAGGCAGACTTGAACTATTGTCAATATACACAGGCAATTTCCAGTAGTCTTTTAGTGAATGAAAGTTTCGAATGTTAGTTTCAACGAAAAAGAAATTATTTGCTCGATGAATATTTTAGTTTTGCGCCCATCGGGCATTGTACAAAATCATTAGATGCTTGGCAATTTGGCTTCTCGGTGCTAACGATCGCCAGCAGTAAGTACGTCTGACGTTAATTAGCATGATGAATGGAACGATTAACGAAACATTTCTCGCTGTAACTCGGATACTTTATAATATTGGTAGGTATTTGATGTGTTTCCAATAAGTAGTTATTTTTATAAAATTATTGTAAGACTTTAATGTTAATTTATTATTTCTTTTGTGTGCTGAATTTTCTATGTTATTTAAAATTCACTTTGGTTAAACCTCTCGTCTATCTGTGTTACCGACATTGTACCGTATACAAGAAATCATTTAATTTGAAAAGAAGCGTTGATCTTGCAGGACTAACTTTCTTTTTAGTGTAAATATTGTATAACAGCGATTCTTGAACTGGAGACACTTTTAGTTTTTCATAAATAATATAACTCTAGATAAACTATTCAAATTTAAACTCAATAATTCACTCTATACCGAATCTATAATTGTCAATGCAGGATATCCTCTCAATAGGTACATACTCATAATTCCATGTATTAATATCTCGGAAAAAATTTAATTTGCATTTTCTAATTTAATATTTTTGCATAACTGTATAAACAGTTGTGTATGTTTCCTTAGAAAGAAGAACATACCAAACATCTCAGATAAGATCAAAGATTTCACCTGTCCCGAGGTCTCATCTGAGCTTTTGTAACGATCTTAATACAGCTATTACTGGAGTACAGTAATAAACAGGAAAAGCAGGGCTCTTCCGTACCCCGCAAAAGCTTTTCAACTCTAATCGATCGAAATGGCGAATTAAGTAGTAGCTTATTAGAATCCGAAGAATTATGAGAAACCACGTATTTGAGATGACCGCAGTCAAACAAGAAAGTGCATTTAAATTCCTGCGGCAGTGAATTTGCGCAACGCTATATCGCGTAGAGAGGGGATGACAAATCTTTGAACTGCAATCGCAATTAAAAGCAACGATTAACGCTACCTCGAGAGGAAAAGTGACACGGTACATAATGTAACTGAGACATGTGTGCCATCATCCGAGCTCAAGCGTGAGCACTTCATTTGTAAATTAACATTGGACCCCTAGCAAACACGCAAAGATGGAAATACATATTTTCTAATATGTATTATTGCCGCGCGCGCGCCGGCTAAAGCGACGTCTTTATCATAATGAACGCGCGGTTTACTTTGCGGTCAGTTTGCATCATTATGTCACTCTGCGTATTGTTAGAAAGTTTTTCTACCTCCGACTCACCTGCAGCATCTGGGAAAATATTTATACACAAACACAGAGAGAGAGAGAGAGAGAGAGAGAACGGAGCTATCATCTCCGGAGAATTTGGTGTATTACTCTTTTGTGAAGCGCTTATCGCTTTGGCATCTCGTAGTTGCATGTCTTGTCTGGATATGGCTCTTTCGTCTCCGTCCTGTTTCTCTGCGGCCTGTCTTTCTGCTTAATTCTCTCTCGCTTTATTTCTGCTTGTTACTTTGTACGAGAACGAAATTTTACAAGGACGACTTTTGAAACGGCAGATGCTCCGATATGCTTGGCGGTTACTTTTTTTTCCCGATTCTCTTAGGACAATAAGATATAAAAGCAATATTACTTTTTTATTTGTGGAAGCGTTTGTGATTTATTAGATAATCTATTTATTACCGTGACTTAGAGCATAAGAAAATATTAAATTAAAAAGAAATTGTCTCTTTTATTATGACGGGAAAATTGAAAAAAAAATTATTGGTCCGTCTATACTAGTCTGTTTCTACTTATGCGTATTAAACATTTCTATAAACCTTTTTAGTCAAGTAAACGGGTTAAACTTGTATTTTAAATTAAACGTTTCCCATACAATTTTAATAGAGGCCAAGTCCTAGCCTTTTATTTACCGTCTTTGAAAATCACACAAACTAAACGTTTTCGCAAATACGTCAACTACCTATAAGAGAAAGTGTATGTAAGTATACTTCCGTGTGCGTGCAGTAAATATAATAAAGTAAGTATAATTTTTAATAGTGCCCTTTGATTTTTAATCCAAATCTTTTTATTTATGCAACTTACATTTATGCTTTAATCGGCCCACGATTTCCCAATAGTATTACGAATTTTTAAATTATTTGATTTAACAGCTTTGAATTTAGGCTACAAAAATTGGCAATAAACTATACTAATACTTATTTATATGTACATTAATTTATAGTTTGTAAAGAAGAATAATTGCATGTAAATTAACTTATTTTAGGATATTTCTTTTTTTTAAATTACTTAAGGATGCCTATTTCAGATTATAGTTTAGAAAAGATGCAGAATCAAATTTAAGATTTTGTAATATCTTTGCGGTGAAAGTATTTTTAAATATGCAAAGCGCTTCATTAATACATATTGCACGCAACGAGCAACTGTGCTCATAATGAAAATTTAAATACATTGTAGTCATGAGATCATTTCTACTTAAATAAATAACATTATATTATGTTAATATCATTTATTGAATCAATATATTCATTTCTAATGTGATTAATCAATGTACCTTTAATAACAATTTTTACGGAAATCTATAAAATAAATCTACTTTGTGAATATCCCATTATATAATGCGTGATCAATTACTTATATCAGCTATTTCAGGTATACTGCGATTTTTTAACAAATATGATTATGTATAATCGCTATTTCCAGAAATATAATATTATGTAAATTTAGCTAATATCTACGTATTCAATTTCTGAGAAATTCTTAAGATTAATACATATATTAAAATTGTTAAAACTTTGAATTACTACAAATGAAATATCATTCAGTTCTTGCATAATATAGGTATGTACTTATACGGTAGTATTTGCTCTTGAACTAATTCGGAAGAAAATGTATTGCTTATATATCAATACACAGGCGACACAGCACAGCACAGTCCACACTCCACAGCTGTAAATATATACACATACATATATATCGAATTCAGCGTAGCCAAAAGCGGTTCTCTCAGAGAGGGAAATTTAAAATAATTAAAAAAACGCGAAAAAAAGTAGGAAGAAAAAAATATTTTTATGTATTGATAATTTCAGATAA
>UELU01141622.1:92369-125308 GCA_900490025.1 Megastigmus dorsalis
AAATATCATTCAGTTCTTGCATAATATAGGGTATGTACTTATACGGTAGTATTTGCTCTTGAACTAATTCGGAAGAAAATGTATTGCTTATATATCAATACACAGGCGACACAGCACAGCACAGTCCACACTCTACAGCTGTAAATATACACATACATATATATCGAATTCAGCGTAGCCAAAAGCGGTTCTCTCAGAGAGGGAAATTTAAAATAATTAAAAAAACGCGAAAAAAAGTAGGAAGAAAAAAATATTTTTATGTATTGATAATTTCAGATAAATTAAAAGCAACAAAGTCACTATGCCAGAATCAGTTATTTGTAATTATTTATTGGTTTAATAAAATTTCAGTAATCGGGCGGTGCCACTCGCTGCCACGTTAAATTTGGACTTATTTTCACTTAAACAGAGTAAAATAGCGTTTAGTAAAATTATAAAATAATTAAACTTTAATTTGAATGTGAAATAAGAATGATTATTTTTTAAAAAGTGATTTATATAAGTGATGGGTAATAGTTATACAGCCGTTCTGCATTACTCCGTGCGCGACAACGCGTTGTTTTTATAGTCGACTCTTCGCGAGCATGGTAGCATGTTATCTATTGTGGATCGTTACCACAAATCTTAGCTAGTTCGAAAAATTATTGTAAAATAATATTGTTCTAATTTAGATTCGAATAAATACCATGATTGTACGGAATAGGGCTACGAATGTTATTCACGCATGCAGAAGCTAAACAACGTAATCCTTACAATGAACGAAATCGACAATAATTTATATAGAAAAATCTTTATATAATCGTACAATAAGCGAAAAATCACAGGGGGATCTAATAGAATGGAATATAACTTATAAGACTTACTCCCAGCTGGAACTTAAAACGTGAAGTAACGGGTTTTAAATTTGATTGAGCATGCGAAGAAGGAATCTGCTTGAACTCCTTTAATCGTAGTCTTGCTCAACCGTCCGACGTCTCGATTTGACTATAAAAACAACGCGGGGGGTAATGCAGATCGGCTGTACAATTATTTATTTTATAAATCACTTTTTTAACAATAATCATTGCTATTTCACTTTCAAATTAAAGTTTAATTATTTTATAATTTTAATAAACGCTATTTTACTCTGTTTAAGTGAAAATAAGTCCAAATTTAACATGGCAGCGAGTGGCTCCGCCCGATTACTGAAATTCTATTAAACCAATAAATGTAAATAACTAATTCTGACATAGTAACTTTGTTGCTTTTAATTTATCTGAAATTATCAATACATAAAAATATGTTTTACTTACTAGTTTTTTCGCGTTTTTTTAATTATTTTAAATTTCCCTCTTTGAGAGAGCCGCTTTTGGCTATAGGTATGCTGATATCGGTGCAGCAAATAGAAATATATACCTATACATGAGTGATAGAAAATATGCAATAAACGCAGAATCATGGCGGCGGCTCAACTTGCTAAGTTTCGTTTTCGCTCCTTTCTGCGATTTTCCGACCGAGAGTTCATGCGTTAAGCCTGAAGTTCGGAAAAGTCCTTTTCTAAATCGTTATGGTGAGTTTAATAATAGCAAAACTTTAATTTTGCCTGCCATACCGACTATTGACGCAGGTGTATTTTTTTATATCCAAGCTAACGTAACCTAAAAAAGTCGATAGATTGTTTTTCTAGAGTGTCGAATTGTTAACATTGTTGAGATTGTGAAATTTGGTATTGTTCAACAATACTTATAAATTTAATTTTTATTATCATTATACATATATTGTTAAGTATGACATTATATTGGTTGAATAATCTTTTTTATTTTTGACTGTCTCTTTTTAGCAGAGTGTTTTATTGTGTCACGTTAAATAACGTGCATGTGTACATTATTATTTTATATATAACGATTACTTACGTTATTATTATTTAATTACATTAAAGAAATATTCATAAAACACGTTTATTTCATTCATTTTTACTTCATAAAGATACTTTAACTTATTAAAAAAAAGATACTTAACAAGTAATTCTATTAACTACTTAAATATTTTAACATTATCTTGTTTAAAAAATAAATAATAATTAATTTTTACTGTAATTTTACTAATTGTGGATAAATATTTTTATGAATGCTTAGGTATTTTTATTATTTTATTTTATTTTAAGCATTTTTATTTATCAGAACTCAACAATATCTTAAAAATTTATTTATAAATGTTGTAGATGAAATTAATTTGCAGTTTTTTAATATATTATATTTAGACAAAATTATAACACTCTACTGCAGCTAATGTCTAAGAATATTTTTGTTGTAATAAACATTAAATATAATCTTTTTTATAATAAATATTGCAATATCTTATAATTTAATTTTTTTACTTCTGAGGAATATAAATAGTAGTCAGTAGATCTTTGTTTATCAAATATTATATATTGCAAAAACATTTTGCATAATTTATGACCTATATATAAATTCAACTACAGCCCATGTCAATATTTTCTTGAGATTATAATACATAAAATTAGTTCAATATTCTTTTTGTATTAGAGTTATTCTGGTGAGTCTGATGATGATAATGGTGGAGATGAAGATCAAGAAGAAGCTTCATCTTTACGTGATGTAGATGCTCTGAAATCTTTCCGTGAGCAATGGCAGAGAGAACTAGAAATTTCTCCAAAACATTCAATTCAGTCTCAAACAAAAAGAAATCAGGTATTGGATAATAATGCTGCAGCAGGAAGGAATACAGAAGAAAAAACAAATGATCAAACACTGGATATATGTATAGAAACGAAGGTAAAGGTATATTATTTACAAAATAAATTTCTATTGATTTGAAATTTATAATTCATTTTATTATTTTTTTCAAGGCAAAGAACTTATTTTTACAAGGTATAGAGAATGAGCAGTCTGGGAAACTATATGAAGCTATTCAGTTTTATCGACGGGCAGTACAGTTAGTGCCAGATATTGAATTTCGTCTTTATGAATCTACAAAAACTAAAACACGTGAAAAGATTGATTCGGATGATAAAGCTGATGTAGGCAACTCTAATCGTAATGTTGACAATGGAGTGCAATCAGAGAATTTAGATTTAGAAGATAATGATTGTGATATTTTGGGAAGACTGTCTAGAATTGTTGAAAAAAACGGCTATGTTTGTTTTCCGCGATATGAGCAGAGTGTAAGTTTATCATAAAATATTAAAATAAGAATCTATTTTCTGAGCATAAAATTTAATAATATTTCTCATTTTCATGTTTTATTTTACTTTATAGACAACGCACATTTCTTCTTTGCCTATGGAAATCGTGTTTTATATTTTAAAATGGGTTGTTTCATCAGAGTTAGATATTCGAAGCTTAGAAATGATTTCACGGGTTTGCAGAGGATTTTACGTTTGCGCTAGAGATGCAGAAATTTGGAGAATGGCTTGTATACGTGTTTGGGGTGTCAATTGTGGTAGGTTTGAGCCCGAATATCAATCTTGGCGAGATATGTACATGCAGCGCCCAAGATTGCGTTACAATGGTTGTTACATTAGTAAAACGACTTATATAAGACATGGAGAAAATAGTTTTCAAGATCAGTTTTATAAGCCATGGCATCTTGTCGAATACTTTCGATACTTAAGGTATACGTATTATAATTCATAATTTACCTAGCATAAATTTGATGAATGAAATGTTTTTATATTGAAGGGTTTAAATTAATATATTTATTGTAACTAAAAACATTATTTTTATAGATTTTTTCCTGAAGGAAGAGTTCTAATGTTAACATCAACTGATGATGCACAGTCTTGCGTCAGTTCTTTAAAAAGTCGATATCCTCGCAATAACTCTGTACTACTTGGTCACTACCGGTTACACGACAATTGTGTGAGCTTAGTTTTAAAACGTCAAGAAAATAAGACCAACACTACTACTTTCAGTAATCGCCGACGAAAACGTGCTGAGCCGGTGCATGATAGTGGTGAACAGACTTTTCATGTGGTATGTCAAACATGATTTAAAAATTTGTCTCTTTTGTTAAAGATTGTTTAATTTATTAATTAAAATTAAAGCATTTAATTTAGGATATAGTGATAATTATACAAAAGGGCAATTACTCAGAATTCTTTAAACTCCATTCAGTAGATTTGTATAAAAGAATTTAATTTAAAAGCTTATTGAAAGCATTTTCATATGTATATTTTGAATCTAACTAGAAATCCATTGAATTAGTACTTTCATTATTTTACAGGAATTTGAAATTCAAAGCTATCATAAACGTCCGAACTCTCAGCTATCATGGCTGTGTTACATCATATACACAAAATATAAAAATGGACAGGAGGTTCCAGCAAAATTAAGTCTTGGTGGCAAATATCCCCCTTTTCGTTTTAGTCGGGTCAAAAGTTACACTCAGGAGAGTGAATTTCCACTGCAATAAATTTTTATTTACTTTAAGTAATTAAAGAGTGTGTAGAATTGTGTATATAAAATGAAATCACCAGCAAATGTAAATATTTTAAATATTATTTTCACTAATAATTTTAAAAGTTAGACAACTTTTTTTTAAAGCATTGAACATTAAATAAAGGAGGACCCTAATTCTGTTCCTCATTAAAATTGTAAAATAAACGTATAAAATTTATACTATCAGTAAACGTATAATGTAAAAAAAGTCTGTAAAATTACAATCGTCTAGCAATCTTACACGTCAATTTATAACTTTAAAAAACGTAATATTACTACAATTTTGGTTCGATTACCATTTTTTTCTTCATTCGCACGAAAGTTGAAAAATTTCTATTCTGAGAGTTGGTTGATTTTGCTAACTACAGTCAAAGTAGTAATTTTACTGTTTAATTTTTTTACAGTGTACAAAGAGATATTTACTGTTGGATTGAAAATGTTTTAAAAAAGGTTGTACTCTATGTTCAATACATGAAAATAGAGACAGAAAAAGGTGGTAAAATATTTATTTTAAACGAATTTTTTTTAACTATCTCATTAGACAAAGAGGTCAGATTTCTTAAAAAATTTAATACTTATTGGCTGTAATTAATGACGTAGATTTTATACGTTTACTCTAAAGTCATCATTTAAATTCAACCTTGGTGGGATCCTCCTTTCTAATACACATATTATAAAGCCTTTGCTTTAAAAATAAAAAAAAAATTAAATATATGCATATGTATTAAAAAGTTTAAAGTTTATAATAGTTTTTGAATTCTATAATATCTAATAAAATCTAGATATTGGAGGATAGACAAATTGTTAAATGATGATTTTGAAGGAAAGAAATGGTACCACTTTTGGAACGGTGTATAGTTTATTTATCTAACAATAATATAATCTGCTTCGAAACTTGAGTGTCAGTTTCGAAGTTGCTCTTCATATATATATACATATGTATATATATATATGTATATATATATATATACATACTACAATAAACATATTTTTGATGCAATCGTTTTATTTTTTGCTTCCATGACAAGTTTCAACTCTGAGTTATTTATGTGCTAAAATTCATCGTTCTTTAATTTACAGTAGAAAGAGAAATAAAATAATTATTAATCCTTTGAAGCAGTAGAGTAAATGTGATAAATTCAAACAAAAGTCTCTGGATAACTCAAGTGTAAAGAAATTCAAAGTGATAAGAGTTGATACTTTAAAGGGTTCGTAATTGTTAAATTTACACATTATGTTTTATAATAAATAATCGACGTTTAGCGGGAAAATATTCTTTATAGTAGCGTATTTTAACAACGTATTTGGCGTTCATTAACGCATCACAGCCTTTCACGACGATACAACAAAGAAACTTTATGAAATAATAATCGGTTCGCTTTAAAGCTTTAAATTTACAAACGGTACTTTTTGTAGATTTGCGCATAATTTCGAAAGTGTATCAAACAATTGATTCACGCCGCGTAAAATAAATTATCGCTTTTATTTTTTTTTTAGACCAAAAAATATGTTGTACTCTGACAGAGTTTACATTATAATTTTCAAGATTCAATCGCAATTTACATTTACAGATCGATTTACGAGTTCTTTGTACATCGTGATCTTATGCTTTATGGGCATTTTCACAGTTCATCATTCCATTTACGATCTTTGGAGTTCACTTACGTATGATTCGTGATTTTCTTTTAGCAAAAAGTATTCTGTCATAAAGTAGAATATAATCCGTTCCAGAATTTCTTGAAGTTTTTCCATTTATTTTTAGCATTAAACTGTCTAGGAATTTTTAATATTACTGTGATCACGAGGTAAAACCAGACGGCAATGCACAATTTATTAACAAAAAAATATTTATTGAAATTAATACACGTGATCAATTCACACATCAGCGTAAAATAAAAATATGATGGTTTAGTTTAATCACGATATTCTTTAAATGATTTATTGTATTAGGTACAGGTACTATTAAATTATCGAATTTGTGTATTTCTGCTTTTCCTGAAATCCAAATATTTCATATAATGATGCGTGAAAACGTCCTAATTTTATCAACAAAATAAAAAGCATTGCATACTTTTTGTCTTAAATGTAAGAATTGCTTTAAATGTTTCTTAGTATAATTTGGTCGTATACTTACGTATTCTTTAATTGCTGTTTTTTTATCTTTTTATGCAATATTTCTCATTTTTGAAAAATCAAGAAAAACTCAATTGAAGATTTAGACGTATGAAATATATCGTAACAGCATTAAAGTTGTTTTTCTTATAAACTAAATAACTCGCCAAACAAGTGTAAATTCAGTAAAATAGAGCGCATTGAAGACAATATTAGAATTTTCATAATTAAAATCTATAAGATTTTTCTCGTACTTGAGTGATCCTTAAGGACACTTTAACTATACCACACGGACGTCTTAACTTCCTTAAATGTGTCATATAGGGTTCTAAGTTATACAGCTACTTGTAAAATTACAAAATAATTTTACCTTTCTGATCTGAGAATGCATAAAAGCCATGGAAAAATATTTATTGAAGTTTCTATAAATCGACTATATTTTCCGTTAAAAAAAAATCATTGTTTTTAATTTTTGTAACTAAACTGTAAATAAAACTTTGTTCTCAAAGCTATTTAAAACAAAGTGACAATGATCCGAATTCAAACTATATTTATTTATGTAATTAAGTATATAATATTGTTAATTCTTATTAGCGATTTAAGAGAAACTTCAATTAATCGTATTCTACACTCTAAGCTTACATAATTTTATTATATTTAAAAATAAAATGATAAAAATTTATGACAATGTCTGCAAACTATTCTATCAACGACATTCACTTTATTTTCGCAAGAGCATAAAGTATTTATTCGCTTGTGATCTATCTACTTATTTAGAAACTACCAGCGCTTCAGTTCTCGAACGGAAGAGTAAGCCGAAAATATTGCATTGGCTAGAAAAAGTTTATAAGTATTGCTATCTAAAGCGTCACGCGAGGAAACCAGAAGACACAATGTTTTTTTTCGAGGTGGCAGCATGATAATGCAGCGGGGAATCACAGATTTTTAAAGGACAAGAGATATTACATAATGAAGTCGATCTATCAGAAAGTACTTACATATCGCGAAAATGCTCAAAAGTTCCTTTACTTATTTGTATTTTAGTGTCATTGTACAGACAATGTTGAAATAATTTTGATAATGACGGTATGCTTGTAAAGAACAGTTTTCGTTACTGTAACAAGTGTGATGATTTACATGCGCAATGAATTATTTTTCGGATTTTATATTATATATTTCATTAATTGTATCAAGTAATCATACATTCCGATAGTTTAGTTATCAGTAGAAAAAAAAAGAAAATATAAAATTACAGTGTAATAGAGAAAGAATTAAAATTATGAATTTTCAGCTTCTATATATGACATTAAAGAACAAATAAATATGTGAATGCTTTTCTATTTTTATACATAGAGAGCGATCGATTCCTGAGGTATGCGTATCATTGCTTTTTCTTTTTATAAAATATATTTCATATGTAAATAATCAACTTGAAAAATATCAATATAAGTACATTTAATTGTTTATAAAAAATCAAGTTACTTAATGTAAAATAAGTTTTATCTTTTTTTTTAATCAACAGTTTTATATCTTCGTTATAATTTTCGCATAAGGAGATACACACACTTAACTATTATATAATGATAAAATGTTTTTCTATGAAGAGAATTGTACTTAATCGCTTGTAATAATCTATTTTCTGTTTTTAACACGTTAAATAAAATATATATTAATAATTTAAAATCTTAGATTCTAGAGTACGGAATTATTAAGACTTACAAATACTTCTGAAAATTGTGTAATTTCCTTCTAATTTTTAGTTTGCTTTTTGATAGAAATGAATTAATTTTTTTATGTAAGCTCGAATTTGATTTTAGGTATTTATATATTATTTACTTCAATAAGAATAATTAGATCTAAATAAAAGCAATATAATTTTAAATATTATCAATAATTTAACGAGATTTGTTTCACATTTAAACTGATCAATTAAAATTATCTACTTACATATTTTAGATAATCATTATAAATTATGCTTTTTTTTTACCTTTTAGGTATATAATCACAAGATTATCGCCTTCTGAAATATTGCAACAACTTAAGTTTCGTATACCTTTTTTAGAATTTCGTATATTCAGATATTTACGAAAAATCGATGTTTCTGCTGTGAATATATCGCGCTGCTCGAAAGGCATACATATTCTCGTGAATCAATAACTTTTCATCACCAGCACAAAATACCTACAAGGATCCTTGTATTTGGTATCATATTATTAGGTAACATGTCAATTTTGACAGGCATAAGAAAGGGGAAAAACATTTTTCAAACCTTGATAGCTTGTCCCAAAACAGGATCAACAGTTGCAGTATAAACAGGCGGCGATTCGATGGCACTTTATTATTGAAATTTTATACCGAATAAAAATGTAAATCAGCACAATAGATTTGTATAATAGCGTAGAATTTCACTTCGACAATCGATATCCAAGGAAAGGACACAATTTTCCATCGGCATTCCAATCATAAGGTATTTGGAATTGCAATGGTATCAATTTGCATAAATTTGCAACGTATTTATACATGCGTATATATCTAATGGTAAATGTCGTATTACGCGCGCGTACGCAAGATGTATATTACAATTCTTCGCGGTGCATAGCCGAGGCGAGCTTGACGCTGTTCTCCAACTGGTGTAGATCGGGTTGGCAGACTTCGGGCTCGATCATCCAGGCGAGATCCTGAAGGGTCGCGGCGTGCATCGAACAAACTGCCATCACGACCATCACGTGCATTATGTTGTGGGAGTTGAGGAGCATGTCGACACGGCCCGGAAACCACTTCTCGGGGACGCGCATGGCACCAATCGCACCGCCGATCACTGCTACCAGGTCCTGCAAAAGTCACGGAGGACCGGCCATTTAAAGACATATATTGAAAGCCTTCACTGATCAGAAAATGATTCTTTTGTCGCGAAAGGAATTCCTTTAATCGATACTGCTTGAGTACGAGACTTTACCTGCACTTCAATCAACAGAAACATTCCAACAAGACATACTGATCATGTTCAATACATTTTATATTAGAATTTTAATAATCTAGTAAAACGTTTTTGATCTCTAAACGAGTAGGTTTTTGAGAAAAAAATTAAAAACTTTCTCACTGGTTTTGTAAAATGAGCTATCTAAATATAATAATGTCTCATCTTGACTTCCAGATCAATTATGTTAAGTTTCGTGAATAAATTAATAAAATAGTATTAATATTATTTAAATTGTAATAAAAATAATGCTATAGCTCTGATGAATGTTCAGTTTTAGTTTAGTTAAAAATACTAGCTCTTCTAATTTAATAAAAATATTAATCAACGTATCTACCAAGATAATTATTATAATAAAAAATTCATTTATCCTATAGAATAGAATATTTGATCTTCAAATTTAAAAGAAAAACCAATGTTACCAATATTTGTTTTCTAATTTAGTTTTTCACGTAATTTAAAAGTAAAATGAATTTCAATTAACTAACTAAAAAATATTTCCTCTTAAATAAAATAAAGGTTCATATATTAATTATTCAACAGTTCTATCTAAATCTACTTAATTAACTAAACATTTTTCTCTAAAACAAATCAGTGCTACCAACACACCTGATTCACGAATCAACAACTTGAAAATACGTGGTATAATAGTGTGTTCAGATGTCGTTTATTCGTTTTTGCATAAGTATATATATACAGGTTTAAGTATATGTAACGAGATATCAGGAGGCGTCGTTATTGTGGAAAAAATATTTGTTTATTTTTGCTTTCTTGAAACAGTGTTTATTTTGTACATATAAATGTACATCATCAAGATGAAAATGGTTTAAAAATATTCAATCTTAATATCTTTATGAGTTGTGTAAAATAAGGATACCTAATATTTATGTATCTTAAATAATCAGTCTTGTTGAAAACATTTCATAAAAGTCATAACGTCGGTATACGTGCTTAAGTGTGCGTCAAAATTAATTTATTAAGATCTAATTTATTCTTAAAGATTATAAAACGCAGTCATACTGATCAGGTATTATACAGTCTTAATAAAACAGTTTGTATGTAAATGTTTATCAGATAAAGATTAATTTTGTATTTGTATGTACAATCTAGCTTATATTTGAGCATATGATCAAAAAAATATTTACTTTCTTTTCTTTGTTCTAATATTTCTTAGTTAAGTTGGTTAAATTAAATATTTCAATATTTATTTAAAAGCTACTTCTAGTTTTCATAAATATAAATCTAAATTATTTGATAGCTAACCTATAGCAACAATAATAAAAAAAAATATTAAATTTATTTGTATATTCAATTTTGTATTAAATAAATATTTTTATTTAATTAAAAATCATTCAATCAACTTTTATATTAAATTACTAATATATTCAGAAAATAAAAGAAATTAATCATGAATATTATAAAGAAAAACGTTTTGTTGATCAATTTATTGAAGACTGCTTTTCACTTTTCAGTATCATGGCAATTTATTGCCCTGTATATGATCATGAAATTGGTTGGCATATAATCGTTATGGGACCTAATGGACCAGCGACTAAGCTCATTTTATTTCCATTGCAATACTATCATTCAATGGGTGTCAGTCCTCCAGTTGGTGCCATTTTCAGTAATCAAGATTATGATGATTTAGATAACTATTTAAATGGTGACTATGAAGCTGAAGAAGAGGATATTGAAGATACTGAGTTATTCCCATCATATCCATCAAATTCTTTCCTGCCAAATCCACCACCTTTTCTCAAATTTTAATGCTTCAGAAAATTTAGTAGATCTCAACCATTAGATTAAGTTATCACATTGTTACAAATCTATTTATGTAATTAAGTATGTTTTCTCTATTATATTATTCATCATACCACAATCCTATTTTGCTATTAGTATTGAATTATTCTAGCACTTCTAAACTTCATGATTACTCAACTATGCCATTTTATCAACTCCATGTAGTGTGTTATCTCTATTCTGAACTACCGTTATATAACCATATCATCATTTATTTTTTGAGGTGATAGCATTGTACATGAACTGTAAGTAAAATTTATCAAATTTTTTAAATTTATAACATTATATAAACAGTTAGAAAATTGTTGAAGACATAAATTAGATTAAAATTGTAAAACTTTCTTGTAACAAACTTAAAACTGGTAAAAAAAAAGTTTATTATACTCTGTAATATAATTAAACTTATATATTTTCTTGAAGTACATCTTTAAATAAAAATACTTTAAAGAGAGTCATTTTAAATATTTTAATATTAATATGAAATAACTTTTTGACATCTTTCTAAATATGTATTGCTAATGAAAAAAGTTGAAATGTATTTTTTTCAGATTATATAACAATCAACGTTTATGTCCAGTGTTCCAAGATGAGAGATACCTATATAAAAATGCTTTAGTAATGTTCGTTATTCATAGATTAAAATAAGATATGATAAGATCTAATCTATTAGTATTGAAATAAAGTTTAATCTTATTTACAATCAAAGACTACTTTTCAACAAAAAAAAGTTCCTTTCGTCTAAGTGTTATGCTTCTGGTTTCAAATTATTCTATCTTAATTAACTATTATATGTTTAAGTTTGTTGAATAATATGTGTTATATTATGAAAACTATGGGAAATAAAGAATACAATGAATATAGATTTAAAATTTGAACGTTATATAAATAGTATCTTTAATCTTGTACCTGCACTGAATTGCACCTACATAAATCATGAAAATTGTGTTATGTTTAAGTATATTACCTATATTAGGTAAAAAATCATTCATTAGATAAAAATTTTCTTTAAAGCATTTTAAACTTGCATAGAAAATTATTATATATAATTCAAACTACATATAAATTTGTTGATTTGAAAATTAAGTTTTTCAATCCTACTCTATACTATATGATGGCCTTTTTAATTTACATAAAGGTGAACTAAATATTTACACATGTTTAACATGAAATACATCCGTCAATATCTTCATAAATAAACATTAAAAATTTGAATGAATAATGTAAATATTATACCTGAAGAACTACGTGAGTAAATGCCTCAGGATTGCCGCCGCCGATTCCAAAGGATCGAAGAGCAAGAACCAGCATACGCATCATGAAAGGCGGCGAAAAGCACAATCGCCTTTCCCAAGGCGACTTCGCGTGCATCGCCTGAAAATTCATCAGATTAAGTTTCAAGCTTTTTTACTCCCATCAACAAGAACTAGGCCGCGTTTTTCAATTCCCGCTGAATCATGTTTATTTCAAACTCCTGTTATTAAGATATTTGTATCATTTATTTGAAAAATACATAAAATTGAGAATTGTTTAGTGATTCAAATAGTTTTTGCAAGCAATCTATTAAAATATATTTTTTCTTGTGTAATCATTATCATTATTTTTAAAAATTTATAACATTTTTTATGTAAACAAGGTTTTAATAAAAATATCTAATTAAAAAACAACTATTAATATGTCATAATTACTTTAAAAAGGCCCCAAACGCTGAGAAAACAGTATGTGACTATGCACAAGTGCCAAAGTGTATCTGGCAGACAATGCACCGACGCTGCAATTAGTGGCATTGCTCCTAAGACAAATAGAAATGTTTAATTTATTAATTGGTATTCGATTATCGTATCAAAATTAATGAACATTCACTTAAAAGTAGATAATATACATGATCATCAGAAAATTATGTTTACTGTATAATTAAGAGTATATTTGATCGATACAGTAAGATTTATTTCGTTAAACATAAAAGAACTTTATTTAAAAATTTTAAACTTCAGGAGGATCCACTTATAAAGTTTTTCAACAAAATCTTGGTAAATTAATTATTTTTCCTGATACTAGCTAAAGTATATTAAAAATGCGAGACAACGTCTTAAAAGTGGCACTAGAGATAAAGAGTCCTACCCTGGTAAAAAATATTCTGAAAGGTTCGGAAAAAAAACCTTGAAGCTATCCGAACTCGGGCAGATTTTGGTCTTGTCCGAACCTTTCCGTATCTTTTTGTGAGTCGACGGATTTGAGTTGAATTGTTTTATAAGATCACTATAATTTAGTTATATGATCATGGAAGGTTGCACTATTCTACAAAATTTCTCAATCGATTTCTCAAAAAAAAATGGATTAATAGCAAAAAATATCTAGCTGGGAACATGTAATTAAATATGTAGATCCGAAAACGTAAAGAAAGATTCAAATAATACTGCTATTTTTCTTAGTTTTCAGCATAGCTTTTAGATATTTTTGTCGTGTTTAAATGTGTTTTTGTTTATTTTTAAAAGATTTAGTAAAATAAAACCTAATACAATGCCGATTATATAGATAAATTTATACATCACGATTATCAAAGAATGATCCTCCAAAACTAAATCAACAGTCCTGCAACGATCAAAATAAATGCTTTGGCGACTTGAACCAGCAATAAGCACAGGCATACAATTAAGAATATATTATAATTGTCCTTGAATTCTCAGCTTTAAAATCCTCAATAAAATGTATTACGAAACGCGCGGCTTCGGCAATTACAATTTCTCGAATAGAGTAGGGATAATCGAATGAATAATGAGCAGTAAACGCGCACTGCTCGAGTTTTCACGGTCAGTATGTCCGTACTCGGTTGTTGGATGGTCGCATTTTGCACGTCGTAGCTGCATGACTCGGCCGTAAACAGACGAAGATGAGCGCGAACGATGCTTCGGTTGTGGAGACACGAGCGGGAAAAATACGCGGCGCCTTTCAACGCAGCACCGAAGGCGACGATTACTACTCCTTCAAAGGCATACCCTATGCTAAACCACCGGTTGGTCTGCTCAGGTTCAAAGTGAGTTGATTATTATTAGAAAAAATGTGTGGTACGAACGATTCCAAAATCTTGGATTAACGTCAGCCATAGAGTAAATCGAAAAATGAGTGTGTCCATTAGTATAGATAGTAAATTGTTTACGGAAGTCGGGAGTCTTACCGGTTATATGTCCGTAAAAAGTATGCAGTCTACAATAAGTTTTATCATACGATTATAACACTCAAACAATTCTTTTATAGATTTAAACAATTTTTTTCACTCTCTGTAATTAGATTTACTTAATGTTTCTAATCGATAAAGTGCTCGAACGAAAAACTCTTGATTTAAAATAAAGTGCATTTTCATGTGCTGATAAAGTCATTGGAATTCAATTTCTGACACTATCGATACTTCAACAGAAATATCCGTACTTTTATTTTTTTTTACAAATAGTATAACTTCATTGGAACAATATCTTGATTTTATATAGAAATAAATATTTGCATATAGTATTCCTTGTAGGATTAAAGTCTTAGTTTTGTTTTATTTCCATCTCCAATGATTATAAAAGAAATCTTGAAAACGTAAAAGCACATAAAACTATTTGATCTCTAATTCTTAACTTGTTCAATTTACGTGATAGAGTTTTAAGCGAAGCATTGGGTGGTGATGAAAAATACAAAAAATTATTGAAGAGCTTTAAAAAAATATTGGACTCTTAAAAGCGACGATCGACGACACTCGATACTCAACGAGACACATCTGCTACATCCGTGTTTTCACAAGATAAGCCAGACAGTGTTTTCCACGGTTTTACGATCAAACTCCGACAACGAGTGGATCTCGTTTGTCGTTTTACGAGCAAATCGAGTGGCAGTTCGGTATGGCGGTAAAGCTCGGAAAGGGACGTGGGAAATGCAACGCTCTAAAAGAATATGTATTGTTGTATTGATATATCAATACAGATTTTCAGTTGCCGGAAGTAGGAATAAAAATCTTCTAATTTATTGTTAATAATTGATTATGATTATATTATCTAAGAATTTTTCACTATAGTCCCGTCTTTATAATAGCTTCTCTATTGACAATTAGAATATATCCTATTTCATGAAATTTTCTAATTTTAAACTGCGAAAATCTTTGATTCATTCGTATTATAGATTTTATAATTTTTTATAAGCACAAAAAAATTAGATCGTCTATTAGAATATCAAAAATTCCATAGGATCCAGAGCCTGGGGAACCATGGAAGGATGTAAGGGATGCAACCAAATTTGGAAACATAAGTCCACAACCGAGCTGGCAATCCAGCGGGAGTCAAGGGGACGAAGACTGCCTTTATTTAAACGTATACACGAAATGTCTGCAGTCTAATCGACGACTACCCGTCATGGTGTGGATTCACGGGGGCGGTTTCACCTACTGTAGCGGCAACGATGACCTATTTGGACCTGATTACCTTCTTCAGAAAGACGTTGTAATTGTGACCATTAACTACAGGCTCGGCATTCTCGGTGCGTTATTTTTTTTTTTTTTTAATTTTATTTAACGTCGCTTTATTTATGCTCCCACACGGTGCTAATCAGCGACGGAGGTCTACGGTGTGTTTGTAAACAAAGCACATGTAATATTTTTACAGAGGTGCTTGTGTCAATCGGCCGAGACTTGGGCTCGAACCCGGGACCGCCGGACTACGAGCCCATCGCTCTACCGATCGAGCCACCGTAGGCCCCAGCGTTACTTTTATTTTATAACGTATGTAAGCTTGATTTACTGCACGAGTGAAAAAAAAGCACTGACATAAAATACGCTTCGATACATGAGCGAGAAATAGATTTCACCCTTGTGTGACTTTTTCTGCAAACCTTCACTCGAGGGAAAAGTCACTTTATCGCACTAGTATCGAAATGTACAACTTTACAATTCCGTGTATAAAGTTCATTTGTGAAATGCAATTCCCTGTGCGTAAAATGTTGCTTTACACATTCGTGTGAGAAGTATAAGCTTTAGTCATTCTTGCGGGAAGTAGCAAGTCACGCACGCAAAACCGTAGTTTGTACCTCAATGCATTAACTGTATTGTAAAAAATAATGTTCAATACTCGGGCGTTAAGTAACGTATAAAGCATCAATTCACGTCCTTCCATTAAAAACTACTATCTTGTTTACTCAGAGCAAGGAACTGGACTGTAATAATATGTTTAAATAGTTTAAACGTATCGTTTATTTTAATTTGTATTGACAAATTTTTAGACTGAACAATTCAAGCTTTGATTCAATACTCGACAGGTTTTCTAAATTTGGAAGATGAAATAGCGCCGGGTAATCAAGGTCTCAAGGATCAAGTAATGGCATTATGGTGGATTCGACATAATATTACAAACTTTGGCGGAGATCCCGATAACGTGACGATTTTCGGTGAAAGTGCGGGCAGTGCATCTGTGCATTACCTGACTTTATCACCTTTGGCAAAAGGTATAAATTTATAGTCTCTCATGTTTTTCAGTCTTACATATACAGTATATGCGGGTGTTGTATTAAAAATTAATGGAATACTATCAGGTCTTTTCCATAAGGCGATTTGTCAAAGCGGAGTGGTTTTAAATCCCTGGGCATTTAGAACGATAAATCCGAAAGAGATGGTATATCGCATGTGCTCACGATTAGGAAATGAGACGCGGAATCACAAAGAGATCGTTGACTTTCTTAGAAAAGTAGATTGTCGCAAATTAAACGAAATTCAAGAAAAACTATTAACAGCTAAGGTAAGAGATTAGAACTAAGTTACAGTAAAAAATATTAGATACCCTACGTAATTACAGATTACTTTATAGCTCTTTTTCGTTTCGATTATGTATAGCTTCTGAAATTATTTTAACAGAGTTTTTTAACATGACTATTTCCTATAAAATCAATTAATTCAAATTTTTCTCAATCTTTGTACAAAATGAATACTCACGTTATATTGATAAATGTATTACTTCTTGAGGATTGTTTACTATAATATTAATGAGATTTATTCGTTCAAACTTTAGTCTTTTTCCATGCTTGTAACCGTGTAAAAGTTGCAGAGTCGTTGAAAATATATTCATGTAGTTACTGTTAATGTAATACTTATATTCGAAAAAAGGTTTATCTTAAAATTGATTAATTTCCACCAAAATTTTCTTAAATCAGCCTACCAATCTTGGAAAATATGTTTATTTATAGGAAAAGTGTTTGCTTCAATTTCCGTTCGTGCCAGGAGTCGACGCCCAATCTCAAACCCCTTTCATGCCAGTTCATCCAGAAGTGGCTGCAGACGAAGGTGTACAAGTGCCTCTACTCATTGGACACACCAACCGAGAGGGCATGATTTTTCTCAAAGGTATAAAGGCATTTAGAATAAATAAATACTAATAGATTTTAATAATGTGTATTTTTACAATACAATTTGCATTACAGATGCTGGACCTGATTTAAGAAAATTTAATACCTTCCTGGAAAATTATCTGCATCCATCGACTCTGGAATTGTTGAAGAAATATAATTTGTCTGCCGATGAATTCAAACGCTTGTACTGGGATGATGAACTGAGCAATGAGAATCCCGACAAACTGATAGACTTAATGGGAGACGTACATTTCGTTGAAGGTATACATCGGGTACTGACAATACAAGTGAAAAAAAGCTCAGCGCCGACATATCTTTATAAATTTTCTTACGATGAAAACCCTTCGATGTTGAAGATGCTATGCAACGCTACTGCAAAAGGTAAGAGCTAGTCCTGGTACTAAATATTAAGGAATTTGTAGCCAGTTTTAGCTCCTCTTTTTAGTATATTGAACTTTCACTATCATCTCTGGTTCAGGTGACTACATGAAAACTAGGTACTAACATATAAAAGCTAGTTCAAATCTGAACAATGTAATTCGTGATATAGAACACTTTTAATTATATTGTTTGCATAGTAAGCATAAAGCACTACCATTTGATTAGCACGTTAACAAGCCGAACTCTTTAATCTTTGACCAGGGACTAATTAGTTAAATTAATTCTGGTCTGAATATTTCAAATGAAAAAATTGATTTTATCGATATTATACTTAGGTGCTTGTCACGGAGACGACCTGCAGTTCATATTTCGTCCAGGTATGTTAGACTCACAACCAGGTATGGATACTTTCAAAATACAAGAACGTGGTCGTATAATAATGAAACAGATGACGGAGATATTCGTGAGCTTTGCAACTACTGGGTAAGCTTGCAGCTTTTATTGTTGTTATATAGTGCTAAATACAATGTAAATATATTTAAAGTTAAAAGATAAAATTTTTCAAACTATAGTTGCACTCCCAAACAATTTAAGGGACAAATCATCCTACTTTTTTAAAACTCCAATGAGATTAAATTTATAAAAAGCACCTGATTCGAATAGTTAAATTGTTTTATTTTATTTAAATATTCTGTCTTACAGAAGGCCGACTATGATGCAGAGTTTCATACAGGATAATTGGGAGCCGGTGAGCAGCGAAATACTTTTTCGCTACTTAGATATTAATGAAGACCTGCAAATAAAGAATGTCCAAAATTTGGAAAACCGTTACTCCTATAAAAAATACCAACATTCAGATGATAGTGATTCCAAATAAATGCCGTTGTTTAAAAAAAATTAATTAGGCACTAACACATTGAGAAATAATTGTTTGTTTATCGTTGTAATGTTTTTCGATTTATTATTGTCAACTCTTACGTTCGTCGCGCGCTATTGTTTATATATTTATCACGTACGTTCAGATGTTGTACAGATTTTAAGTGCTTGTTATTTTATTCACTATTTTTATAAAATTATTATTAACTTTTATTTTGATTCAATTCAGTATCTATTTATCAGTTACGCACATTTTTAACTAATTTTTTAAATTAATTAATTACTGATCATAAGTTTATTATTGATATTATTTTATTTATTATTTTATTAATACATTATCCTGTACCTGTCGGCTTAGGATTACTTCCAATATTCATTTGCTCTTTCCTCATTTCCTACTCTAAATCTTGCCATAATACATCTTTCCCACCCTTTTCAATCTTTGGTTAAGTATTCGGGAGCATTTTCAGTCATTTCGATATATCTATTTTTGCTTTTCTACTTTCTGTAACTTTCTCTTTCCATCTATTAAACAATTTTTCTAATATTTGACCTCCCTCCCTTCTTATACTTTCTCTTTCGTTTTTTTTTAAATTAACATTTTTCCAACACATCTTTCTATCTGTCTCCCAAAGTTCATCATTGATATTCGTATTATATATTTAGTTTTTTTAAAGTTTTTAGAAATGTTTAGATATTTTCTGTTATTCTACATCATAAATAATATTTTATTCAATTCTATACTAAAAATCAAATTCAATGTATAATCAAACAATTTCTTGAATGCGCCATATCTACAGAATTCAATCAATTTGTTTCGAAAATTTATGCTTGTTTTAAATATATAATTTTACATCGAAAGCAATAAATAAATATATAAATAAATAAATATTAAACTGAATTAATTAAATTTTTTCACTGTATACTGTATGTTAATTATCTAGTATAGATAATAATCCGTTTTTATCACCATGACTTTAATTGTGTATTAGTTTCTTTCTATGCGATAATTCCCGGCGATTACTGAATCAACTCGCAGAAAGTGACCGACCAATTTTGACTCTTTTCAATCGCGTCACGATGATTTCGCGAGAAGAGTAGGGATATAGATAAGTGAGCGGATGCTAAGCATCAGGCTGCGATACACAGACTGCTCGAGGCTTCGAGCGTTCACGGTCAGTCTGTACTCGGTCGCTATTGCAGCTACACGGGACGCCCATAATAAACGTCAGGCGAAGATGAGCGCGAACGATGCTCCGGTTGTGGAGACACGAGCTGGAAAAGTACGCGGCGCCTTTCAACGCAGCACCGAAGGGGACGATTACTACTCTTTCAAAGGCATACCCTATGCTAAACCACCCGTTGGTCTGCTCAGGTTCAAAGTGAGTTGATTATTGCGCATCGTGTCCGACGCCGACGGTTGATAAGTGCGAGAGATTGTCAAAGGAGTGAATGTGTGCCGGAAAAAGACGTGGAACGATTCAAAGATTTATGAAGATATACCTAAAAAGATTGTTCGTGCGATTCGAAATTAGTCCCATCGTTGGAGGCACACTGGATCTTATGAGGTAATAAGTGATTGTATTCAGAGCGTATACAGAAAATGCAGAATGCACTCGATAAACCTATTGAATCTATATCCTCTTGGTATCTGGTCGTAACAATGTTTTTCTCAGCTACATTTGCCTGTACGCTCTGAAGATAATCACGTGACACCTTATGGAATCGAGTGTACTCCAACGCTGGTCTGACCGGTTTTCACCGATTCCTGCTATGACGCAATGCGCCTGACCAGTTCTTCTTGCAGTCAGAGAATCTTGAGCAGCTGATATCGTCGCTGACAAAGGCCAGACGTACCTACTCTCGATTTGAAACAAAATCTTAAATCACTGAATAAAAAAAAATCTTAAAATTGTTTATTAGCGGTGCATACATAAAGTAAATTTATGCATGCATCATAAATTAATGAAAAAGTTAACTAATTATCGCTGTTATACCGTTCGGTGGTGACATCACTTTTTTCAGCACTCATCTGAGATGGCGCGTGTTCCGCTAACCGTTTAAATTTCATAATATGCAAATTAACTAAAGCAGACGATGACAACATTTACTGTCTCCTTTTATCACTCTTTGGGTACTGGATACATTTAAACAGTGTATTTTGAACTATAGATCTTACTTGCTAGTACACATAATACATTTAATTTTCCTGTTTACGATAACCACAAAAATTGTAGCTTATGTGATTTTTTATATAGGATGTATATAATACAGCTGTATATAAATTCCACATTAATCTATGGAAGCGTTTAATCTATGGAATGGGTATCGGAGAAATCGATAAGTCATAAGGTCCTCGGTTTCATCCTTATTTTACAATCCTTTCTCTTTCTACCAAAATGAGGTACAGCTGATGTATTTTATACAGCACACATTTACCTTGCCTTACAGAGTATTTTTTCCAAAATATAATTCCATATAATATGATTTTATTAATAGTTCTGAAATGTTTCATGATAAAAGTATAACATATTTTTGCAAAAAGTTTGATTGATAAAGAGTATTGAGTAGCGCGCAAAAAATATATTCTAGAAAGTCATAATAAGATTCAATTATAAAAATTCTGCTGCTCATCTTGAAAAAAACTGCTTCAACTTTGTCATTACTGACAAGGTAAATGGTCGTACTGCGAGATAGCGTCTAGAGCTTGACTCGACAATTATGTGATTTTTAAATAAAACTATCCACTAATACAGTAGTATTTTGGCGTTTATAAATAATCTTAAGCTTCAGGAACTAGATGTGAGTAGTAAAATAAAAATATAACCTGCACATTGCACAAACACAAGAATTTATGGATTAACCCATAAAGGAAGGGATGGACACTTTTTTCACACTATTTTCAACAACTTTATTTACTTTGATATAGGTCCTATAAAAAATTGAGATTAGTTATTTCTGATGTAAAATTGTCTGAACTTTAGATCTATGTCATCAGAATTGTAATAAAATGCATAGTAAAAAAGTTATAATTATTTATTTAACAAAAAACACAAAATTACGAGTGAACGTTTTTTTTTTTTTTAGTATCCTTGCATCGAAATCGTCAATGGATTTCGGTGGTTAAAGTAATTCTTGCCACCATCGACCCTAACCTTTATAGCCTCGTCGAAATTTTTCGATTTCATTCATCAGAAGCCAAGATATTGTACTTCAAATGTTGGAAATAATGTCAAATACCTAAAACACGTACTATTTCGTATTTTTACAGTATACGATTTAAGGAAAAAATTTTGTTTTTAAGCTTTAATTTAATTTTTTAGTGGGCTATGTGTGATTTTTTTAAGTCGAGATATCGCAGCTTCAAGGAAAAAACTCAGAAACTACAGGTTCTTAGTTTATGATCAAATCTTCAAATTTCAAATCTTAAAAAATGAAATTAAAGCTTAAAATGCAAGCTTTCTAAATCAATTAATGAGAGTCGTTGCAAAAATTTACGTATACTACATAATTCGGAATTACTGAATTTTATATTACTTCAAACAGTTAAATTGATATATCTCGGGTTCTGATGAAAAAAGTGTCCGTCCCGTACTTAATGGGTTAACTACCTAGGTAGTTTAATATATTTAAACTTCAATATTTCTGCTAGTGGTTTATGATACGGTAATGCACGTAATCGAAAAATTTCAACAGGGAAATTTTATAGGGAAATGGTTGCGAAAATGTTTTTATAAAATTGTAATAATCTAGCAAATCCTTTTCAAATTTGAAACTAGTTATGAAAAAAAATCTCAAAAAGTCGTGTATTGTTTACAAAAAATTAACTGTAATTTTCTTAAATCGATCTCTAGACCAATTCTGACGACGGCATTTGAAAGATCACACTCTAAACTATCAAAAACACCATAGCTTTGATAATACAAAGAATTACGGCATTGAAAGATGAGGAAAAAAAGTCCATTTGAATGTTGAAGGATGAAACCAGACGTTAACCTACATTATTTTATGTTAGGTTTATAATTTCTTATTACGTACTGAAAACAAACTTATTTACACATAAGATTGATGAGTAAAACATTGCAGAATAATTTTTTCGTTGAAAAAATCACATACTGAAATCAAATATTTACACAATTTGAACTTTATACATATTTCAATAATCGGGACTACAAGCCGACGAAAAGTGTACGTATATAAACGGTACACTTGACTTTATGTTCCATAAATACGGATATTGAATAATTAGATATACGTATAATGAGACACCATTATAAATAATAGATTTCCGTTAAAAATACATGTGTATTTTTTAATTATACTCTACAAAGTTTAAACTTTTAATAAAGTACTCTTCAAGGAGAAACCCATCATAATTATTGAATATGGTTAGTGAAAGTGTTTGAACTATTCTCGGCGCTTTAACCGAATGAAAGTCATACATGTGTCAACGTAAACAAAGGCGAATGATTGCGATTCGAACCCGAAACGTCTCGCACCGAAATCGAAAGCTAATGTCTACGCTATTTGATACGCTGCATATTCTCGTGTTACAGATCATCACTCTCTGTAACAAATAGCATCAAATAATATTTAAGACATGTATTTTCACAATTTTTGTTATAAATATTTGTATATAATTTTGTTTACAGTTTAAGTAATATTTTCATATAAATTCTATTGATTTTTTAAATGCCTCATTATATGGGACTTGTGACTCACAGTACGGCCTTTTACCTTATCAGCTATTGAACTTGAATTTTGATGTCAACTCCAATTTTAAAAATAATTTTTATTAAAAATTACATTCTTAAAAGTTCTGTACTTTTTTCCCTCCACGCATATCATCTCACTGAAGATCTGCAGTTGCAAAAAATACTTCATTGCAATAAAGTATATCTTGATTTTATGAGAGATTTATTCGAAATTAAATAAATTTGACCATCAAGAGCCCAATTTTTGATCAATTTTTCATAATATTGACAGTATTTTATCAACAGATTCATTGTATAATTATTCCTACCATCTATTCTACTTTTCATTATCATTCACTTCATTAATATCTATTTTTTAATTATTACATATCATAAACATATATTTTATATACAAACAAATATTTGCATATAGTATTCCTTGTAGGATTAAAGTCTTAGTTTTTTTTAATTTCCATCTCCAATGATTATAAAAGAAATCTTGAAAACGTAAAAGGACATAAAACTATTCGATCTTTAATTCTTAACTTGTTCAATTTGCGTGATAGAGTTTTAAGCGAAGCATTGGGTAGAGATGAAAAATACAAAAAATTATTGAAGAGCTTTAAAAAATATTGGACTCTTAAAAGCGACGATCGACGACACTCGATACTCAACGAGACACATCTGCTACATCCGTGTTTTCACAAGACAAGCCAGACAGTGTTTTCCACGGTTTTACGACCAAACTCCGACAACGAGTGGATCTCGTTTGTCGTTTTACGGGCGAATCGATTAGCAATTCGGTAAAGTCTGGAAAGGGTAATATCCCAGACCTGGGAAAGGCAGCCTACGCTCTAAAAGAATATGTATGATTATATCAGTACAGATTTTCAGTTTCTGGGAACAAGAACAAAAATCTTTTAATTTATTATTAATAATTAATTATAATTATTATCTAATAATTTTTCACTATAGTCGAGTCTTTTCGCATTAATACATGAATACTTATATGTTATCATAAAACACGAGGCTGATATAAAATAGGTTTTTGCCTAGCGGACCGAAAGTACCATTTTTACTCCCGGGGCTGGTTTGTGACAGTGGCTCTTTCGTCCTCACTAAGCAAAAAAATAGTATACACTACTCGGGAGGAAACTTGGATAGTCCAGACCTCGTGTTTGCCAATTTACCCGAGTTCTGGGCCGTACAAGTTTTTTCCTCCCTACTGGCGTAATATACTATTTCCTTCGTTATGCATAAATAGACAGATTCGGAATACAGTAAGACACAGTAGACGTCAGCTTGACTTTATTTTTATTTGAGCTTTATACCCAAACCCTTAAAGCCTTATACAGCTATCTCAGCTTGAGATTTTGCCAAGAAAATTCCAAAGAAGTAATCAGTCGTAATAATTTTCAGGATCCAGAGCCAGGGGAACCATGGAAAGGTATAAGGGATGCAATCAAGTTCGGCAATATATGCCCACAGATGGACATTCTTACAACCCAATCAATTCAAGGTGACGACGACAGCCTCTTCTTGAATGTCTACACGAAAAATCTGCAGTCTAATCGACGACTACCCGTCATGGTGTGGATTCACGGGGGTGGCTTCGTCTTCGGCAGCGGCAACGACGACCTTTTTGGACCCGATTACCTTCTTCGAAAAGACGTTGTTATTGTGACCATTAACTACAGGCTCGGAGTTCTCGGTGCGTTATTATTGTTACTATTATTATCATTGTTAACTTGAGAGTATTTATATAATCATATGAAATTAGCCCTTTACTTGTCAGAAGAAAAGATTTTTATATTGTAACTCCACTATTTGAAAAAATATTACCCTTACCAAAGCCTTGAACATCACAAACAGATACAAGGCTGGGAAAGTGGTAGATGTGACGACCAAGCTTTGGTTGTTAGAACCAAAGTATATTATCTTGTTAAGTGATAGAATCCATATATACATTTTGTAATTGTATATAAATAAACAATTATACATATAGCTATATTTCAAGCTTTAATTCATTTTATATTTGACAGGCTTTCTCAATTTGGAAGATGAAATAGCACCAGGTAATCAAGGTCTCAAGGATCAAGTAATGGCTTTACGATGGGTTCGAGATAATATTACAAACTTTGGCGGAGATCCCGATAACGTGACGATTTTCGGTGAAAGTGCGGGCAGTGCATCTGTGCATTACCTGGCCATATCTCCTTTGGCAAAAGGTATAAATTTATAGTTTCTCATGTTTTTCAGTCTTACATATACAGTATATGCGGGTGTTGTATTAAAAATTAATGGAATACTATCAGGTCTTTTCCATAAGGCGATTTGTCAAAGCGGAGTGGCTTTAAATCCCTGGGCATCCAACACGATAAATCCGAAAGAGATGGTATATCGTATGTGCTCACGATTAGGAAATGAGACTCGGAATCATAAAGAGATTGTTGATTATCTTAGAAAAATGGATAGTCACAAATTAATCGAGATTCAAGAACAACTGTTAACAGCTGAGGTAAATTGTGATTGAATAAGTCCCAGAAAACAATGTATTACAATAATACTTACAATGGTCGGTCGGTAAGATTTATATTATTTTCAAATTCGAATTAACAACTGTAAAATGATTATTTCTAGGAGAAGAGCCAGTTTCGATTTCCTTTCAGTCCGGGAATCGACGCCAAATCTCAAACCCCTTTCCTGCCAGTTCATCCAGAAGTGGCTGCAGACGAAGGTGTGCAAGTGCCTCTACTTATTGGATACAATAACCGAGAGGGTATCATTTTTCTCAAAGGTAAGGCATTTAGAATAAATAAATACTAATAGATTTGTAGTACTATAAATTATAAACATTTATAACGTTAAAGCGAAACGTGTAATTACCAATGTAATATTCTGCTTAAGTGATCTCTTTCACGATTGATAATATTAATATAAATAATCTTCTGATTATTTTCCATCTTATTAAACTATATAATTAGAAAATATATAATTAGTTCTATATGGACTTTAACGATACATATTTTGACGATAAAATTTTCATAATAGATGCTGGACCTAATTTAAGCAAGTACAATACCGATTTCGAAAAATTTATGGATCCATCGTTTCTGGAATTGTTGAAGAAATATAATTTGTCTGCCGATGAATTCAAACGCTTGTACTGGGATGATCAACTGAGCAATGAGAATCCCGAAAAACTGATAGACTTAATGGGAGACGCACATTTCGTTGAAGGTATACATCGGATTGTGAAAACACAAATCGAAAAAAGCTCTGCGCCCACGTACCTTTACCAATTCTGTTACGATAAAAGCCCGTCTTTGGTGAAGATGTTTTCTAACACAACTGTAAAGGGTAAGATGTGGTTTAAACATTTATGAAAAAGTTAATTGTTACTCGATCGTTGAATTGACGATTGTTTTTTTTTTTTTTTGACACCTGAAATTTATCGATTTTATTCTTAGGCGCGTGTCATGCAGATGAACTGACGTTCCTATTTCGTTCAACTTTGATAGAGTCAGTTTTGGAATCTTTTAAGCTCTCAGAAGGTGGTCGTAGATTAATGAATCAAATTACAGAGATGTGGGTGAACTTTGCAATAACTGGGTAAGCTATTTTAATTTAGTATAACACAATCCTGCGTAAAATAATTTAATATAGGTAGCCGATATCTTGCTAGAGACCTAACCACACATTGCCTATAATCCTAAATACATATGTGAAGTGTGACAGTCGGCCTGTGATTATATATCGGCGATATATGGGAGATGCTCCACCACATGTGGGCAATGAATGGTAATAGCTTCTAGCAAGGTATTGACCACATTGAGTATTTTTACGCAGGAATACAAATATTAAAGGTTTAAAGATATTATTTTCTTAAATAGATTAAATAATTGGGCTATAAACTTATGGAGAATTGATCGTTCAAATGCAGTTTTTTATAAAAAAAAAAATAAACTGAGCTTATTCTCCATAATGAGCCATTCGAATTGATATGAATTTTTTTATTTCATTTAAATATTCTGTCTTATAGAAGGCCGACTACAACTACATCTGATTTGATACCGTTTTACTGGAAACCGGTGATCAACGAAACAGTTTTTCGCTACTTAAACATTAACGAAGACTTGCGAATGGATGCTACCGTAAATTTGGAAGTGCGTTACTCCTATAAAAAAAGTGCAAAATGTAAATTATAGAACTTTTAAATAACATTCTTTATTATAAAGAACAATAAACTACTGAGTCGCTGTAAAATTTGATTTAAATAACGCTGTACAAGTTAATCGATTGTTTTTTACCATACTAATGTTAATCAAATGAGTAAATTTCGTTCTTTGAATATGATGAGATGTATATACTTTTTTAAGTATTTCTGTTTTTACTATATGTAAAGTTTTGTTATTTTAATAATATTACGTTTACGTCTTACTCTTATCACATTCAGTACCTATCTATTTATTACTTTATTATTATTTATAAATTTCGATTTAGATTGATTAATTATCTAACATGAGTTCATGATTGATGCTCGTATAATATATATGACACGAGCATATTACATGTAGACTTTAGATATGATCACTGAATGATTGTTTAATATTCTATGTTAAGAGTGAAATTTTATAAATTTATACATTAAATACTAAATTTAATAAATAGTTAACAAATACTTTTAATAGTCCCTAGAATTATTTGTCCGTGAAGTCGATTTATCGAAATTGATATATTGATATTTATATAAAAGTAAATTTTTGTTTATTTGAAATATATAATTTATTTCTTGAGAGAATCATGTCAACGTATTCTGTATGAAAAAAAAAGAATGAATAATATTTGATTGTAGGTATCAATCTTTGGATGACCGAGATCGATAGTTTACGTCAATCGATAAATTGCAATTACAAATTAATTTCGAAAGACGAAGAAGGTAGGTAAATGAGACAGCGCGGTATAAGAAGTACCGGTCGGTTCACCGATAAGCATCGAGCGCGATCGGCAAGAAGTGCAGTTATACGTAAACCTTCAGCCAAGCGCTTGTATATATATAGGCTTGGGTTCAGTGCTCGGCGACCGTCAGTTCAGTAGTATCAAACCAGTCGCGAACTATGGTCGCGAGAGTAGTGTCGACGCCGAGCGGCAAATTGCGCGGCTCGTTCCAGCGAAGTACCGAGGGCGTCGACTATTACGCCTTCAAGGGGATACCGTATGCAGTTCCTCCAGTTGGTCATAGGAGATTTCGCGTGAGTTCGGTGCATGATCATCGCGTACTTTAAATACAGTGTACAAATTGCGAGTGTCGTGTATCGGATGTCTTATAGGTATACGTTCGTGTGTTTCCTTCATTGTCGCGGATGACAATGTAGTCCTATAGTGCAGGCCGATAAGATAAGTGGCTTGTTGTGCTGGTTCGCATACAGCTTTTGCGACTGGTGATAAGCTTTGGTCTTGTTGGATTAAAATTAAAGTTGTTTATAATTTTATTGACATTGTAAAATCGAACGTATTAAGGCGACAGCTACAAGGAGAAATTTTTTAAATCGAGAAAATTAACAAAGGAAACTCGGAACCCAGAAAATATATGCTTTCTCAAATCTATGTAAAATAAAGTTATGTACATATTGATCCGACAGAAGGACACTAAATCACGAGCTAATGGCAATTTAAGTAAAATATACAAGAAATCGTGATTTACAAAGACATATTAAAGTAGCTAAAATTATAACTTGATTGTCACAGTTAAATTTCCATTATCTCGGGATTTAAAAAGTATCTAACAGTCCAAAAAAAATCAGTTCCTCAAATGCAGTTTTATATACCTTGCAAGTATAAATTTACACCTAATTGTCAAAATAATAAAGTTGATGCACTGCTACACCACAAGTCAGAAATTTTTCCTTGGCAGTAGGTATACTTTTTTATAGCCAATGAATGTTTTATCTCTTTTATTGGCTAAAAAGTCGCAATAAATTGTTGAAATACAGTTTTCGTGGAGGTGAATAATAATTACTATATTAATCTGGTCTTTAAGATTATAAAATTTTCATATAAATTGGCCTTAATTAAAATTATTCATATTATTTATAATCTTTTAGAGTAATTAAGAAATCCAGGGACATTACGCAAAAGTGATATCAGTTTCAGACCATTAAAATATTTTCAACGGAACTAGCATAATTTTTATTTTATATACCTAAATTTGAATTTAATTGAATAACTGGTTCTTAACCTATTATGTATAAACATAGGTGACTAAGTAGAGGTGAAAACATTTCTTGTAGAGAAGAGGATACTTTTGAAATATAATTATCAAATTGACTAAAATATGTATTATGAATAAGTATACAAGTTTAATCTTATTCATTCCGAACAGACTGTATAAGTTATATAGCATCTTCTGATCTCATTTCTATTTTTGGAACACGATAATTTCGATACTAATGCGATAAATGTATTTCTCGATCAAGTGTCGTACCTTATTTTATGAAATTTGTGACATTACGTGAGAAGCTTAATTTAACATTCACGTTTTTTTCCCTCGTACAATAATAAATCGATTTTTTTGCACATAGTATCGCATCATAAAAGCTTCTCATAATATAATCAGTCAATCCTCCATTTTTTTCCCAAATTGATAAGAAAAATATAATTTCTGCAAAGGGAACAGCAAGTAACTCTCGAAATCGTCACGTACACGTGCACTTTCGTGCTAAAAGTATTCAAAGAAGCTTTAAGGGGATGAGCTAGTGTCGAAAAGATTCCAGGTAGATTCCAGGTGGATATTTTAAACAAGGAATATCTAAAGATAGAAACTAATTTTTGGAAAAAACTCGGACACCACATCGATAAGGATGTAAACATTACCGAGGTTGTGACAGGGTTTTGTTCGAAAAATTAGTCTCTATATCTTTATATATTTCATTAAATGCAAAAACTGGTATGTTAGGAATCTTTCCAACCATAGTACATTCTCTTAAAGGGTTTTGCAAGCATCGAGAAGATTCCTACCTTAGCACCATGGTTGACTCAATCTGATTTGTCGCGAGTAGACAAGGCGACGATTGTCTTGCAGTACAATAATAACAGAATTCTATTACCTTATATCTAATTTTGAAAATAACTTTCTGATAGCACCTCGAAAATCGTGTAAGCATTGCGTGTCTTGCCATTTTTATAATATATTCCACTCATAATTTGTAGAGATTCTTGTCGGGGAAATGTACCTCGACATTTTCCATAGAGAAATTATCGACGAATCCTCTCGAAAATAAATACAAAGAATCTTTACAATATTTATGAGATGCTAGCACAAAGCTTCTTTGACTATACACATCTTAATAAATTCATGAATTTAAGTAAGTAGTCAATATGGTCTTTCTGTCTAATCCGATTAATTTTTAAACTGTTTCGGCCGAGACGAATGTGAAGTGCGCCTTCTTAATAAAAACAGGCGTACGAACGCGATTCGAGCCCGAAGTGCGAAGTCTCGTCCGAGCTAACGTCCGCGCCGCCCTTCTCCTCTTTATCCTATTGTCTCGTACATTGTACCGCGCTGACTCGTCACGCAGCTCCCTGACAAAACATTACAGCGTTGAATTTTTGGAGTAGGATCCCGAGCCGATACAACCATGGACGGAGGTCCGCGACGCAGTGGAGTACGGGCCAATATGTCCCCAGTTGGACCCGATGACAAAAAGTGTCGTGGGCTCGGAGGACTGCCTCTATCTGAACGTTTTCACGCGGAGCATAGACTCGAGTGCCCGAGCACCAGTTATGTTCTGGATACACGGTGGTGTCTTTTGCTTTGGTAGCGGCAACGACGATCTGTACGGGCCCGATTACTTGCTCAGGGAGAACGTAGTGCTGGTGACGATCAACTACAGGCTCGGTTTTCTGGGTAAGTTCAAGAGAAATATTCTTGTCAACCGGTATTACTGAGGAATTTAGCGTATTTACCGAGAGCGTATCCAGCAATTGCAATGACATCGCAATAACAAAAATGTGTTGAAAATGATGTTTTTTTTTGGTTGATGATGCTGACAAGTGAACAATGATTTTCGGCTAAAGTTGAGATTAACTTGACATTGTTCACTAATTATTTTGCATTCGAACTCAATGTTCTCAATTACGGGCGTGGAATGTAATCCAGTTTTATCCACTACAATCGATCTATCGATTGTTCACGAGTATATTATGTCGCTTGCAACTTGTTACCCAGCAATTGAATTAAAAATTCAATTAGTGAACTACACGAGGTAACATCTATTTGCCTTGTAATGAAAAGATACCAAAGTCGAATTTAATTATACCTAAATGCGATTTTATTCATTTTATTCTTACAAGTTTATATTTTATAAAAATTATTGCTCAAAAATAATTTGACCCCACTGAAACGATGACCTCCTCAGCAATATAAATTTTATTGGTCGAATGCAATGCATTCAATGCATGCTCGGCATCAGACCTGCTCATGTTCGTGGACTCTATAGATAGTCAGTAAACTAATTCAAACCAGAAGAGCAATTCCCATCGACCAACAGCTTCGCCAACTGGCTATCAATGAACAATCGATCTAATCCTAGGCTTTCTCAACTTGGAAGACGAGGTGGTACCGGGTAACATGGGCTTCAAGGATCAAGTGATGGCCTTACGATGGGTCCAGAAACACATTGCGCAGTTCGGCGGCGATCCCGAGAACGTAACGATATTCGGGGCAAGCGCTGGCTCTGGTTCAGTGCACTACTTGACCATGTCGACGATGGCAAGAGGTAAAGGATGAACGATTATAGAGATGCGAGAAAGTGTCGCCGCCATAATGCGAGATTCCGTCTTTCTTATAGGTCTGTTTCACAAAGCGATCTGTCAAAGTGGCTGTGGTCTGAATCCATGGGGAGTGCTGTTAGAGCCTAAAAAACAGTGCTACAAATTCTTGGAGCTTTTGGGATGTAAGGAACGCGATGCGAATGCGATTGCTGATTTTTTGCTCAAAGCCGATTACCGTGAATTGATAAAAGCTCAAAATAAACTCGTAACTGGTAGAGTATGTTGGTATTTACTATTGATTATTACCATTAAGTATTAATATCAAATCTGAGATTTACGCTCTGAAGTTTTACATATATAACTTAGAGCAATAGCTTATCGATTGAAAAAAAAAGAATTTGATTAATTTTTGTTTTAAGAAGACTGTTTTTATAAGATCTGAACTTTAACTAATTTTTTTTTTCTGAATTTTGTTATCTATAATTATCATGTGATTAAAAAAATAAAATTGTTTCAAAATAAGTA